>RJWH01000258.1:262618-483169 GCA_004363575.1 Solenodon paradoxus
CTAAAGAATATTTTTTTGCCCATTCCCCACCCACACCCATGAGTCAATATTTCCCTTTCCCACTTCCTTGGGGAAATTGTGTTTTTGCAACTGCCTTTAAATTGCTCTCTGACATTCTGGATCTCTTCCCTTGTCAACGTTTAAAGCTCCCGTGGCCTGAGTTATCCCTCTGCCCACCCCACACCCCACAGATGTTTCCTCCAGGGGGGCAACATTCATTTTGGTGCTTCTTAGCTTTTCTGGCCCTTAAACTTGCAGTGAATTCTGGGGAGGGAATCAGTAACCAGGAGAAAGCCCAGAAGCTAAATCTATCTTCTCCACCTGTGACCATCTGTTTCGGACCAAGAGGCTTCCACATGCTGTGGCCTGGGACAGAATTACATTTTGAGATGTCTCCTTCTTCAGAGGACTGTTTCCTTCACCAGAGCAAATACGGGGAACCCTGAGACCCTAGAGGTCCCACAGCCATTTGCTCCCTGACAGGGAGGGGAGGCTGCTGGGCGCCCAGGGCCGTGTCAGCCCGCTGTGAAGCCTTTGCCAAACCTCCAACCCCTTGTTGGGTGAGGGGTGGGTTGAAGAACCGCATCGTGTGGTAGAACAATCCGGGGGCCGCACTGGCCTGTGGAGCCTGCGTGGGCACGTGTGAGCTCAGGGAGAGTTGAGTGTCTACACTGGTACTGCTGCGGAGGCTCGAGGTGTCGCAGGATTTCCAGGAGGGCCCGCGGACGCGTAGTTCATGGCTGTCGCTCAGAGACCCGGGTCCAGGAGGGCCCGGAAACCTGCACTTCTCACACATCCCTGGGCAGCTCTGAGGTTGCCGCTGAGGAGCACACAGTGAGCTGAACCACTGGTCCCCCCACACCAGGGATTGTTCGGCTTCTCTCTAGCAGCCGCCAGGGTGACTTCCCAGGAGACATGTTAAAACAAGACCCAAGAAAGCCATCACCGGAGAAGCCACTTTTCTGTCCTTTTTAAACTGAATCTGACCCTTGGACAGGGACAAACTGCCAACATTCCACAAGCCAACAAGAAGGAGAATATCCTGTTGGAAAAATGGTAAAGAGAATTTTTACCGACTTTTGCTTTGTGACCCCTCCTCCTGATCACTTGTTGCTGTGGCCCCTCCTACGTGCATTTGATCTTATGACCTGTGATCCCTGCCCTGAACATTTCCTGTCTTCCACTCCCTCTCCCTTCTTCCTCCCTCTGTAAGAACACCCCTTTCCTACTCCCTCATCAGCAGATATTGGGTTTCCAACCTGAATCTATGCTCCTAGGATTACAGATCTCTGCTCTGCCCCAAAAAACATTTTTAACATTCCCTGGTGGCTCAAACAGTTGAGCTGGTGGCTGGGGTGTGGGCCACCTAAAGCCCAGGACACAGGTTCAAAATGAGGTGTGGGGGAGGCACCAAAATGTACAAATGACTAAATGAAAGTGCTTTTACCTCCTCTGCCTTCCTACCTATTGACCTGTCTTCATTAAAAAAAAAAAAAAAAAAAAAAGAATAAAGAAACATCCAAATGAACTTATTGTGCTTACCTCTAACCTTGCTGTTTTCTTATTAAAAGTTACCTCAACCTAGAACGTCCTGGTGAAGTAACGGTTAGGTCTGCTGACTCTGGCTGGCATATTCTACATACATCCCAAGGATGTGGGTTCGTGTCCCAGGGTCAGGGGACCGGGCGGGTGGGGGGCGGGGGTGGAGCCAAGATGAACAACTACATAAAAACGCATAAAGTGCTTCACCCTCCCTCTTTCTGCCCTCCTCTGCTTGCCTTCATTTTTGCCTGTACCTTTCCTTAAAAAAAAAAGGAAAAATGTCATCAGAGCACAAAGTCACTGGTTCCTTTTTACTCTGTGGAGCTCAGGGTAAGAGCCACATTAGATCAGGCCACCCAGCTACTATACTGGCCTCATTCTATTAGCTGTGTGACTCTGGCCTCATTAGTTAACCTCTGTGCCCCAGCCCTCACGATAATAAGCACAGACATTTTCTGAACACATACTCTGTGCCAGGCACAGTTCCAACATATTTACTATTTATTAGTTAAATTCTTACAATTATGTCCAATTTGCAGATGAAGAAATTGAGGCACAGAGAGGGGTAATAATAGCGAATACCTCCTGTAAGATTATTGTTTGGGTTAAATGAAATAATCCATGTAAAACCTTCATCCAAACATCCAAGAATGGTATTTTTTATGATGCAAACCAGGATCTGAAGATCCTTTGTCTTCTCTTGAGACTTTTAAGATTGGCCTAGGAAGATGAAACAGCCACTTCCCTCTAGGTTCCAAGAAAATAGCTTCAGATCATATGGTGCATTTTGTCCCACCTTTAGGTCCTTCCATGAGGGATTAGTTTCTCTTCTTGCAGACTTTTTGGCTCCAGAAAGTTGTCATAGGTCTAAGGGCCCCAGGGCACCTGCAGGTGAAGTCATGGGTGAGGCCACCAGGGGGAAGTCTTCATGAATCAGGGGGTGCACATCTGGTTAAGCAGCAAGGCCTGTATGAGGCCTAATGGGCAGCTCTTGAGAGTGTACCCCGTTTGTAAGCTCACCAGACCAAAAGAGTAGAAATTGAGCAGAGGGAATGTGAATGTGCCAGCCCTTGCATTGTGCCAGCACATTCCAACACTGCAACACTTGCTGACGGCCTTTGTTTTTCCACCAGAGCTGGAGGAGAGGGTAGAGACAGTCTGTTGCTTTTCCTGACCTCCACACATTTTAAGATTTCTTTTCACAGACCATGACAGAGGGCTTTCATTAAACCCAGGCTGCATGTGAATACCAGTCAGTATTTATCACCATCATTAAACAGAGTGGAAAGCTGAGGGTTGAAACCTTCAGATCTTTCCGGTGGTAAGTAAAAGAATGTGAAACATTTATGCAGCCTTCAGTCCAAACCCACACACTCTCTCAACTCCCAGTGGAGACTCTTGGCACTGACCCTCTTCTAGGTCCCCACATCTTGACCTGTCTTTGGATCAGCTGATGGTGATGTCACCTATCCTAGCTGGTTCCTTGATCCTTTTCCCAGCCTTCACAAAGCTGGACTAGATGCCCTTCATACCCCCAGTTCTTATCCCATTGTTCCCCATTGCTCTCCCATTGGCCAAGCCATCATCTGCCTCTTTCCCTCTATATGAAGGCACATGCACAGTATTCATCTTTGATTTCCCAGTCACAGGCTCAGCAATACACTGATAGTAATGACTACATATGTACTGATTGGCATTCTGTGCTGCCCACCCTCTACTTGCCATACTAAATGTCCAAGGGCCCTTCACAGGACAGACCTGATTTCCTCACTTAAAGAGAACAATGGAGGATAGGAAACTCTCTGCGTCATGAAACTGGGCTTGTGGTCAACATGGGGTAAGAACATGTTTGACGAACTTCTGTTTAAACTGAGGGTGAATTGATTGAGTTGTGGAAACAAAAGATGCTTGTCCAGCATGTGACAGATGAATGGGAGGTGTGTCTGAATGGAGACAAAAGAAAATGCTTATACCAAAGGTCCTCTGTCTGGTCTATGCCTTTCTGTATTCCTGGTCTCCCGGGGTTGCAATGTTGGTAAGGTTAAGCAGGTTATCTGGAAGACTGGCTTTCTGGAAAGCCTTTATTATGCTCATGAGTAGCTTAAGGGTATCACAAACTGGTTAAGGAAGTTCTACCAGCTCCTAAGGCAGATTCTGAATCTGAGCCTTAAAGATATCTCTCTTTGTACCCACTTCTCAAATCTCACAATTGCGGACTTTCTCTTCTACTCCTGTCAGTTGGTCCCAAATACAGTTGACCCTTAAACAATGTTAATCAAAACATCCATGGTTGGTTGAATCTGAAGAGAGAGAGAAAAAAATCTATGTATAAGTGGACCCACAGAATTCAAACCCTTATTGTCAAAGGGTCAGCTGTATGTACCCTTGATCCTAAGGGACCTTGGTACAAGGTGCTTGGGTGGGTGGAGATAAGTCCCTTTGAAACTGGACAGAGTCCTTTAAAACCATCTCCTAAAAAGTCAGGAGGTTCCTTTTTCTGCAGGAAGACAAGGTTCATAGTCTGGGAGGGCACATAGTCTGTACGGGACACTCAGTGCACACGCCATGGCTTGAGTGTGACCCTGGTGGCTTACTACTCTCTTGGCCATATTTTATGGGGCTTGTATTCTTAATGTCACTGCTTTTGTATGCATATAGTCTTCCTAAGATGAATCTGAGCTCCTTGAAGGAAAAGTAGATATTATGGTACCTCCTTGGTATTTTAGTTCAATTTAATAACTCCAGTTTCTGGTGATTTGAAGTGGAGCGGGTAGACAAAGCAGTATTTGCTGAAATGATCGTAAAATTCAAGAAAGCTACTGAACACAAAGTTCCAGATTTATCCATTGTTATTCCAACCTAAGAATAGTGCCCTTAAATTTAGTCCTCTGATTTCATTGACTTTGTACACTACTGGTTGAAAGCCTGTGTGATATGGAGACATGCCCCAACAATATGAGATACAATTTATTATGGAAGTGTGTAAAACTTCTCAGAGGCTGCTAGGAAGCTCAAGAGTCTGCTGTCAAAGGGGAGCCCCCTTTTTCCTTCCCTCAGGCTATAGTTAAGTAAGGACAGAGTTGCCTCTTTATTTTGGAATGAAATGTGGCTCTGCCAATCACTGGTGTTCAGTGAGCCATAGAGGTCAGATTCTGCAAGACAGCAAATGGGAAACTCGTCATGGCTCAGCTTTTTGCCCAGAAACACTAATGTTGGTTTTCTTGTAGTTCTACTAACTGAGAGATCTGACATAGCCAAGTAGGAGACCTTTCTGGAATTCAAGAAGAAATGAGAAATGATTAATGGAAAATAGAATGATTGTCCTCAAATATTTGAAAACATTTTTATACTGGAGAGAGATAGATTGGTTCTATACTATTTACCAGAAGGAATGGATAGACAAAAAGAAGCCACGTGGAGAGGGATTTTAGCTAAAAAGGAAAGACAACTTTCTATCAATCCCACCCTTCTGAAATGAAGTGGTCTGCTTTTGGGAAGAATGAGCTCCCTCACACTGGCAGCATTTTAAAGATATTTAATTTGCTTTTTTGAATAGGTAATACATTCAACAGGATAAAATCCAAAAGGAGCAAAAATGTAGATCATAAAAATTTAGTCTCCTTCCTACTCCTGTTTCCCAGACACTCCCTTTTCTTCTGAAGAAGTGACCTCTATTATCTTGTATTTAATCAAAGTCCATGAATGGGCCTTGGCTTCTGGCACTAGACAAGATGACCTCTGATGGCCTCTGAGGCTGGAATTGCCCTTCAGAGGTTCAGGTATAATCCTTCAGTTTCTATCACAAAGTTCAATTTGTAAAGTACAAATTTGCTGCCTAAGGATTGGGCTGAGGACATTTTGGTGTTGACAGTTGGGATGCTGGGCCAGCTCTGAATAGCCCTTACCATTGGGACAGATCATTTCCAACATATGACAGAAGAAGAATCTGAGGGAGATGGAATATGTGCAAGATGTTCAAGACTTGTTGCAACCTTTTGCCAAACATGGTCCTGGGAGGTGTGTCTGAATGGCGACAAAAGAAAATGCTTATACCAAAGGCCCTCTGTCTGGTCTATGCCTTTCTAGATTCCTGTTCTCTCCTGGGGTTGCAATGCTGATAAGGTAAGTAGGTTATCTGGAAGACTGGATTTCTGCAAAGCCAATTTGAAATTGATATAAGGACAGAATTGTTGACTGATGGGGAAGGAGAACAAGATTTAGAAAAAGGGGCTTGGTGAGGGGGAAGAAGAGATGGTGGCTTGAGTGGAATGGGGTGGGGATGGTGCCTTGGGGACTGCTGTGAGTCCCAGCCCTGGTGACCCTGAACCCAGTAGCTTTCAAGAGCATCGAGACCTGACCAACTCAGGCAGCACTGTCCTATTTAAGGAGTTGGGTTATTTCCCTAGAGCAAGTGGAAGGAAGTGACAGGGTTTTCAAGCCAGACCCTAGACTAATCTTTAACTACAAGGGGCACCAGAGGCCATCTTACCTCCCCCTGATTCTTAGAGAGGAAACAAACAATAAAACCATTTCATGACTATGATTATTACAATGATCATTATTCATTTTAAAGGCCAAGAAGTTGATATTTATAAAATGTAAATAGAAGGAAAGACATATATGTGTATATATATAAGCACATATCTTTTGATAAGGAATGTGTATATATATGTATAAGACATATGTATGTATATGAATGTACATTTATATGTATAAAACATGTGAGAGAAATATATATGTGTATGTATATGTGTATATGTGTGTGTGTGTGTTAGGCATACTTTCGTGTCAGCAATAACCAAGAGCATAGCAAGAAAGTCAACAAATCATTAAGGATTTTCTTGTCCAAGACAAATGTACAGGACAAACTTTCAAGGACAGATTGTTACATGGTTCTATGCTTGGAGTAGGTGTGGCATCAGTTTTACAGGCATTTCTTCCTATTAAGCACTAACTAACACTTTACTTGGAGACTTTGGCCCTGGAGATTTCTGGAGGGAGAAGCAGACTGGTGGTCGAGGGTTGGCATCACCCAAGCCACCTGAGGCTATGTTGTGCCTTAGAAATTCCACCTCTGCTGATAGCAATAATATCAAGGATAGAAGAGATGAAACACATTAACATATTTAAGTATTGGAGGAATACTTGCTAGAAATCATTATGCGTATTCTCATTTTTGTCTCACAGAACTTATAAGATACTCAGCAATCTTGCTTTGCAGATGAGGAGACTGAGGCATAGAGAAGTGAAATCACTTTCCCGAGTTCACATAGCAGGCAAACAAAGAGGTCAAGATACACACACAAGCCACCTGACTTCTCAGATTCTACAGTTAACTATTTTACACATTTACTTCCACTTTATTTCTTCTGAGAGAATTACGCTTTGTTCCTTGTGATCCTTCTACGTCAAATAAGCTTGTCAATCAACTGTCACTTTTGAATTTTATTGAACAAGAGATGAATTGGTATTTTGATAAGCATCATTTATATCTAGTCTTCTACAATAATCCAACCACCCTGTAGGCTGAAGGGTTGAGAGTCTCCTCCATATTCCCAATGTTTCCTTAAGGAACACCTCCTGCAAGGAAGCTGAGTTTGCATGTCCACTGAGCATGGGGAGAGATGGAGACTCAGTTTTAATTTTTGAGTGCCTGCCTATTGTTTACTATTAGGCTAAATGACAGGAACCAACCCCAGCACATAGGGTAATTCCAAAGAGTGATGTTAGGAAAGACAGAGGAGAACAATTAGTGAATATCAGGAACACCAGGAGTAGGACTGAGTGATGTACACTTGATTGAAGTGAATGATGCAGAACCAAGCCCCTCTAAATAGAGGAATAGGCTGAGACCTGATTCTGACAGAATGCTCACTTGTGTGGTAGAGGAGGGCTGAGCCTTCAAAGAGTTCTGGTGGCATGGCTATTGTACCTGCCCCACCCAAGGCTCCCAGCTCCCAAGCAGGACAGACCTGGTAAAGGATGTACCCACATTTAGGTAGAGTGTGGGCCCTCATAGATCCATACACTCTGGAGACAAAGGCCCCATGTTAGTCTCTGGTGTGTCCAGTGCATAGTGGAGAGGATGTATTGACCGAAAAGAGTCGCCCTGGCTGAATATGTGTGTCTCCAAGGAGCATGCATCACAGAACACTCATTCGAAGCACGTGTGAGCAGGAAACTCTATTAATTTAGCAGCATGGGAAATGAAGAAACTTTTAACAGAGACTCTATGAGTGATGTCAATTGTGGGAGAAAAGAAATAATGATCTGCTTGTCTTGATAAAAATGCTCATTGCCACAAACACACCAAAAATATTCCCGGTATTGATGTAAATGTTTGCGTCTTCAGAAAGAACCCTCTTTGCTCTAATGTCCACATTACAAAGACACTTAAATTCTTAGCTGTGATTTGAGAGCACCCTCAAACCAGGATTTAGGTTATTGATTTTTACTTGTTCACTTGAACCTCTGCCCAGATGAAGAGGGTTTGTGAAATCTGAGTTATCTTTGCTTAGAGGAAGAGGCAAGCCAGCAGAAGAGAACTCTATATGCACTCCTTCAACTTTACAAAAGTAAAATAAAACATAATTCAGAAAAAAAAATGAAATAACTATCTTTTTATTTTTTGAGGCAAAAACTATAAAACATTTTTATTGTTTTTAAATTTAAAATGTATGGAAGGAACAATACATCCTAACATTATATAGGTGTAAAGTGTGCATCACTGTAAATCGACATCTCTATGTGATACATTAAGTTCATCGTCAACAGTTCAATTCTATCCTTCACCATATGATCGACTCCTTTTGTACAGAAGAGACCTCATTAACTTTGAGAAGCCCCTGGTCATTCTTTTGCCTTCTGCTAAGACAGGTGGGCCGCTTTGGGGCTATTTGTCTTTGAGATAGAAATATTCTCAAATCTCTTCCACTTACCATCCTCAAACATCCTAAGAAAAGGTCGTTTAGAATCTTGAAAACAATTCATCTTCAAATAACATCTTTACGAAATGGCAGAAAAATCAACTCCTTGGTTCTTCAGAAATGTTTTCTCTTCTTTATTTCTATCTCTGTTTAAAAGACTTTCATTTTTAATTATTTATTTTAGAGAGGAAGGAAAGAAGAGGAGGAAGAAACATCTTTATGCAGTCGTTCACTTTTAGTTTTTCACCCTGGCCCTGAGTATTGAAGCCAGGTCCTTTGGTCTTACGTGGTTTGCGTGCCAGCGTCGTAGCCCACTGACCCACAGGGGGCGCCCTCTCTTCCTCGTCTCTTAACTCTTACTCTGGATTCTTGGAGCTGGATGGGGAGTTCAGGCCACCTGAGTAACAGGGCATCTGCCTTTGCTAGTGCCGTCCAGATTGCTGGGAGCAGGTTCATAAGGACTTCATCAACGCTATTTACTGTTTGTGTATTTTAAACCCTTGTTCAAATAAATGCCTTTCTCATTAGCTTGCCTCTGGCCCCTGTTTTAATTTCTAGCTCTCTTTCCAAAATTGAAAAAAAAAAAAAAAAAAATAAGTTCAAAGGGAAGAAGAGATGACCCTGTGCCCCGCTGGTCAGAGGGCAGATGGGTTTGCCACTGATCCTCTGAAGAAACTTGAGCCATCGCTTTCCTGATCAGTAGGTAATAGGGTGGCTTTTCCCAAAACAGGGACATTTCAAGGATTAACTGTGGCCCTCTGGATACTTAGAAAAGGTAAAGACAATTAGTTATTAATCAGGTGCTGGACTAGTCTGAAGGCTCTGCTCTGTCTATATTATGGAAACCGCTGCATCCCTGCCTCTATGGACATAATCAGCTTCAAAAGATCTGAAATCAGGACTGCTCAGAATTTCCTGTTTGGATCACTCAGTGCTGTGGTTACTTAGTGCAAATGGAGCAGGATCAGGTAACAGCCTCAGAGACCTGGGTCTGGAGAATGTGAGTCCTGATAGAAGAACTTGAGAATGGAAAATCATCATGGAGCGAATCTCAGGCTCTCAAGAGTGAGGGAGCAGGGGCAGGTTGAGGCTTGAGGGAATTACAGAGACTGCTTCTCTTATTTCTCTTTCTTTGGGCCTCCAGTTCTTTTCCTTTACATGCCCTTGCAGTATATGTCATCTGAAAGCCTCCTCTATTCTAAAGATTGCAAGCACTTTGGGGAACAGCTGCTCTGTGATACATTCTAGGGATACTTGGAGAACAAGATGCCATTTCTTTGCCCCAGGAGCACTTAGTCCCTGGTGAAGAAAGACAAGGAAGGAATGTTAGCAGAGGGTGCAAGGGGACATGAATGGCAGTAGAACCTGAGCATAGAAGAACTGGCATCCTTAAGTCACTCTGGTCATGTTAGGGAGTTTCCTGAAGAAGAGCTATCTGGGCTGATTTTGTGACAAATATGAAAGCAAGTGAATGAGTGGAGAAAGGACCACACAAGCAGGATAAGTCCGCAAACAGAGATGTAAACAAGCAAATCGCTGTCATCGGCAAAGAAGTCTGGTGGCTCACCATCCATCTATAAGCCAAAGCCATGGAAAATGGGGTACAGGAAGGGGTAGGGTTTTCAGGGATTGATCACTGGCGGGCAAGTGGGGGAGTCTTGTTTCTAAAATCCCTGGGCAGAGATAGGGCTTTTTAAAGAGAAAAAAGCAAGGGCGTTATAAGCAAGATGAGGAGAGAATACATCATTAAGTTATTCACAGTCCTGCCTCGATTTACCCTGAGGCTCCGTCTACATCAGGGACATAGCTTTCAACAAGCTATGTCTGCTAAACAAGAGTTTAGTGCATTAGTGTTTCTTTGACAACTTCATGACATGAAGCTTTGGGCCTCCTTCATTACTTCGAAGAGTTCTAAATAAAGCTGGAGCTTAAGGTCTGACCAGAGAGGCGTGGCAGAACCCAGTGCTGGAATGTTCCCTCAGCATGCTAGAGTCTGCAGGTTATTAGGAGGCAAATAAGAAACCACTGAAGCAGGGGAATGGTCTAGGAATTGTGAAGCATTTTTAAAAAACCATAGAAAGATTCTTTGATATTTATTTAGCACTAAAAATGTGCCAGGTATATTGGAGCACTTTTCTTGATAGAATATACGTCAGGCTCACAACAGTCTTGCCCAACGCTTTGTGGTGCAGGAAGGCGTGGTGTCAGGATACTAATTCCATGAGCTTGCTCTCAGCCTCGGAGCTATAAACAGACCTTACATAGTTGTGTCCCAGTAGCAAATGTTAATTTTCGTTGCTTTTCCTTGTTGTTCATTTCCCTTAATTTTAAATCAGTTTAGTACAGCAATAATCATGCACAAACAAGAGCTCTAACTGTGTGAAAGATCCAGGTTTCAGGCATACAAGGTCTAGGGGGTGTTACAAAATGGGACCCAGTCACAGAAGATTCCACACTGACTGGGTCTGTTTTTGCCTTTCTGTGGGGTTGCCTGGCCCTTCCTTTCTATGTCGGTCACTACAATGTCTCTCCTGAGCTTTTTGGGGGAAATCCATAGGCATCCCCATCCTAACTGTTTCTGGAACCCAGAATGAGTTGCTTCTCCTTTAGAGGATTATCAGAGAGGAGACAATATTTTCTATTTCACTTGGAACAGATTTCTGGAATCAAATTCCTACTTAACCAGGAGAACAATTAAGAAAAATCAAATCAGAGTTAGATGAGGCATTGTTAAAAGATAAAGAGGATTCCTTTCCTTCCTAGAGGTCAAATCTGATGCTTTTTGGGAGTCCCAGATTATACATAGCTCCTGAGATATGCTTCCAAATTATTAAGTCAATCAACCAAAACTTACTTTGTGCCAGTCATGTAACAGGCACCATGTTGGCGAAATACAGAGAAACAGTTCAGCGACATTTCTTCCTTCAAACCTAATGGAGAAACGCATACTCTTCACCTCTCCGAACATGGCCATCTGCTCTGTGACTCTCAACATAAGCATCTCTTGATCTGCAGAAAATCAAAAAATGCTTCTTCCCCTGTAATGCTCTAGTTTGGAAAGGCACTCTAGTCTGGGGAGAAGAACGATGGCTGCTGGCTTGAACCAACTCATTACTGCCTCCTTCTTTCCCATTTGACTAACAAGTGACTAGGCAGACTTTTGCCCATGTTGTTGGACTAGGCCTATTTGGGAATCTTTGGGCTGTGGCCATTTCTTAAAAGGAAAAGTAAGTAATTTTGATTTCAAGTCATCTGGAAAGAATACTCTAAATACTGAAAACAGAAATATTTCTAAAGGAAATGTCAGCCCTTTGGAAGATCTCTGAAAAATCCAGCTATGTGACATAAGCCAACGCCATCTTTTCCCCAAAGATACAAATTCCTTCTGCAGAAGGTGCATGATACAAGCAATGCTTGAGGGTCATTTATTCTGGAAACAAAACGAATAGATCCTTGAACCTCACTCTCTGACTAGGCTTGGCTCAGCCAGAGCAGAAGGGACAGTCCCAGATCAAAGGACTTTGCCCTCTCCATATTTCTTCAGAGAGCCTAGCAGAGAAGGACATGGAGAACCGTGAGGAAGAGAGGTTTGGAGTTTGCTTTATGTTATCTGCATTTACAATGCTTTTCCTTCTCTTCCTTCTAATCTACTTTGCTCCTTTCCGTTTCCCTCTTTAACTGGTTGATCCCCAAGAGTGTCTTATTGACCTCCTTTCCAGACTCCTAAAAACTCAACAAACCGGTTCCTCAACTCTAAGCTTCACCTTTTCAAGTGACAGGTCAGCCTTCAGAACCAGAGACAGGACGTGCTTTTTACAAAACGGGCCACCCCCTCAAAGAGATATGCCAATCTCAACAGCTCCTGAATGCCACACCTCCTGAGCACTTCTGCAGGACATCGGGACAGAATTTTTGCGTAGTGCAGCGGTGATGACATCTGAGTTTTGCAGATGTAAAGGTTGTGTCATCTTTGTTTAACCTGCGTGCAGCACAGTGCCAGGAGGTAAACAGCTGTGGCTGTTCCACCCACCCACTTTCTCTGTGACCTGTGTCAACTTCCCCACCATTTCATCTTTCTGTTCTTATTTAATCCCATCCCAGTGGTAGGCTGACCATATTTCCTGAGACAAAAACGGGACAGGGTTATGCCCTGGTGACTAAGGGGAGGGGAGGAGACAGAGTTTTCGAGCAGAAGCAATGCAGCCAGGCCAGCAACATGTAAGTACTATGTGATGCCAGTTGGCATTTGCATGGTAACACTATGTATTCTGGCGAGAATTCACATAAATGGCCAGCTCCTGTGCAAGGAACTTTGGCACCTTAGGTGAAATCCAAATTTGGTGACTCTATAAGCACTGCTCTAAAATGCATGCCTCTTCAACCATTCCAGTGCCAGAAAGGCCCCAATAGGCACCAGAGTGCTAGAGATAGCCCCCACATGCTAGAGATAACCCCCACCATACTTACTGCGACTCTCTCATGTTGTGGTGTTGTAATCCCTTTGAAGAAACAGACAGGCACCGGGTGGAGGAAAACCCTTTTCCCATGGCTCCTATTTCCTCACAGAGGGCAGGAACAGCAGTAGCTGCTATGTCCCGCTTCAGGCAGTGCTGATGAGGGTTGTCTTTAATGCAGGGCAAAAGAGGCAGCTCTTCTGGGCCCCCTCAAGAGACTGGGCCTGAGGCAACTCAACTACTCCTTTTGCCCTGCATTAAAGATGGACCTGGTTTATTAAAAAGGGGGCAAGTTTGACATTTATATTAAAGTGACAGGACAATTGGGAAATATGGGGAAAAAAAAAAAGCGGTACTGTCCCATTTAAAACGGAACATGCAGTCAGCCTTACCCAATGGCCATCGTTGATTGTTTGAAAATCGAGTTGGGTTCTGGATTTTGGGATTCAGAAGCAAGTAGCCAAATACTATAAAGCATAAAAATTGGAAGATGCTGATAGGTTTTCTGGTCTATGGAAATCGGCAGCTTACAATGGGAGATGGAAAGAAGACACCACATGGAAGAAGGAAAAGGATGGAGAACTAATCACATCCTATTGGGCTCTGTCACCTCCCTGCCCTTCTTGGGGTTTGGTTGCTTTGGAAAACTCAGGATCCTTCAAGTACACTTTCTTTTTTTCTTAAGATATGAATTGAGTGTTTTTATAATGTAACAAAAGGATTCTGACTACTGCCTAGAGCTTGGTTAGGCCCTTTGTGAATGGCTGTTGAATGCTGAATGAGTCATTCAGATTCCTGATTCAGAATATCATAAGACTGGAAGCTTTGGAAGACCACCTGGTTTAACTCAGGGAAGAGCCATAGGCTCTCCAGTCATGGAGAAACTGCTCTAATGATTAGAGCCACCCTGGAAGATTTGAAATCTCCCTCCAGCATGACCTCATGAATCTCCTCTTCTTCCTTAAAAGTTCCCCCCATTCCCAGGCTTGACGACTTTTCACTTCACATTTTAAAAGCTTTATTTTAAATCTTAATTCTTTCATTTCTTTCCATTTCCTATAGCAGGTTCAATCTATTTGTTTTTAAATCTTGTTGTTGTTGCTAGTAACATCACCTGTATCATTGTCCACTGATAAGCCTTAGTGGTTTTCCAGAGAATTAAAGCAACTCATCAATAAGGAATATATGATACATATTCTTTTATTCAGCAAACACTAGCTGAGAACCCTGCAGATGACAGACACTCTGCTAAGAGCTGTGTTACGGAAACATTACAGCACCTGAGAGAAAATAAATCACTTAAAACTTACTCTAAGCCTGATATAAAATTCAAATTGTTTGGAATGGAAATAAAGCTATTATCCTTATTTTCTTCATTGGTTCATTCACTGTTTATTCTTTCAATAAATATTTTTAAGTTTCTATTTTGGGCTGGCTTCTGTCTTGGCTCTGGGCTTACAGAACTGATTCAGCCCCCTGTATTCTAATAGGAGAAGGCAGGGGGAAAAAGCAAACAGTAATTAATAATTTCAGACAGTATCAGATAGTGGTAATGGCTTTGACTAGAAGAAGTAGGATAAAGGATTAAGCATTCTGAATTATACACAGGTTATTTTAGATAAGGCAATCAAGACAGGCTTTTTGGTGGTGGTGACATTTAAACAGAAACCCAAGTTATAGACAGGATTGAACCCTGCAAAGATTTCATGTGATAGCAACCCTGCCAGATGGCCTGAATGAGTGGACTGGAAATCTCTGGGATTCCTTCTAGAAGAAAAACCCAGAATTCTACCATTTCCAACTAGTTCCTGTTTTGCAATAGTTTTCAAAGTTTCTCTCAAACTTTTGTTAGCATCGGTACCTTCCAGATGGGAAACCCAGCATAAGTCAAGGAGCTCTAGGGTAGTTCTGTCAATAGTTAAACCTCATGACTCCAGAAGCTTAAACTCATATTTACAGATACCAGCATGATTTTTTTTTTTTTTTTTTTTTTACAAGAAGGAAGCAGGCAGCAGGCAGTAAGGAAGAGAACGGAGAAAGAACCATTTTATTAACTGAGTTGTTCATTTTATTCCTCTGGCCTTGGGCCAGGAACTAGGGTCTTCGGGAAGTCGGAACCAAGTGGATCAGGAGCAAGGCTGACGTGTGAGAAGTACCGGAGCAGGCAGAGGGAAGGGTGTGTCCTGAGCTCAAGAGAAGGCTTCCTCTGCTGCTTCTCGTCCTGAAATGCTCATCTGGGAGTACTGAGGGCCTAGAATGAGCAGAGTAGCGTCAGCTATACCAAGTGACCCATTTTTTAAAATGCTGTCAAAGATTCCTAAACCATAAGAAGTATTTGTTTATGAAAGGATATGTGGTTTTTGGTTGAATGATAAAGAAAAATGCCTTCGATGAAAGAAACAAATAACAGGTGATCTCACTCATCTGTGGAATATAAATCAACAAAGCAAACAAACAGACCAAATAAAAACTGACTCTGGACGCTGACAGCTGAACCGAGGTCCCCAGAGGGGACAGGGGAGGGGGTACGAGTAAATACTAGTGGGGTGCAGTGGACAGTGGCGGAGGCAATTACAAATTTGGAGGTGGGGTAGTGCATTCCATTTTTGAGGAAGCGAACCTGCACTTCTAAACTTTTACTCTTTTGTAAATCAAAGTCTCCTCAATAAAAGGGCAGAAAAATGCCTTCCAAAGGGTGGCTCAAGACATGACATTTAGAAATAGATCTAATCACAAAAGACCAAAGGACACAATAAGGGCTGAGAGAAATGGGAGAACAAGTCAGAAAGAAGTAAAAAGACAATTCATTCAAATGACTCAGAAGAATTTTCTATATTTAAAAAGCAATGAGGGGTGTGCATGAAATAGAGCTGAATGATCATTTTCAGATATAAAGTGCATAAACTTTCAGACATTTCCCCAACACATGTATGCACACCTGAAAGAAGTAAATGGCAAATTCCAAAACTGGTGTAAACCTTCAATTCTTTATTTTTAATTTTTCAGTTTCTTGACAATGATTATTTTTTGCAGCACCACGTAAGTGTTAGGTGTACAGGGTCACCCTGTATCAAATATCTGACCACACACTGCACCCACCCCACATTTCTAAAAGTCCTGCACCCCTGTCCACTGGACCCAGTGACCCTCTGCTCCCACCCCACCCCCATCCCTCTGGTGACTTCAGTCCTCCTGTCCGTGATCCAGCATTAAAAACGCCAGTCTTAATGTTTAAAAGAATGCCACCCACACCAGAACTATAAATACTCTCAACGCACCATAAAATGGCACAGAACTGAGAGAAACAATTTGTGAAAGAGTAAATTAAATGTCTAACAACATCCCAGGCCAGTAAGGAAATGATGACAAAGACAAAAGATTATTCTCACCTATTAATATTTTTTTTAGCATGCGAATACCCAGCATGCAAGAAGACACTGAAAAATGTATGTTTAATGTTCCTCTGTTCTGGCTCTTTCTCACTGTGGAGGAAATAAATAAGCAAATAAATAAATGAAATTGTCGATGGAATTTTTAAACCATAATAAATATTTTATGAAACTCCTTATCTTGAAAGCAACTCATAGAAACAACACAGTAAAGTGCTTAGGTGTCTATAGCCTGACTCCAAGCAGGTCCTGTCTTGCTTGCATTGAAGGTGTCTTTTCCAGCAGATGATGGGTGAAGAGCGCTTAGTGATCTGCTGGTGGGTAGGGTGTATGGGCATATCTTTGAGAAGCCAGAAGCCTGCAGCAGTTATGGGTCTATATTACTTTGCAAAGCAAAGTTACCTCAACAAATATTAAAATAAATAAAGATATTTTTATTCATCCTTCCCTCCCCTTATTACTAAACTTCCTCTTTTTTCAGTTCACTGCAATTTACTTTGAAGCCTCAGTACCTTGACTAAGCACGCCCGAATCTTTTCTTTTCTTTTTTCAGGAAATGTGCAAGCAGGAATGAGGTGGGCAGAGGCAAAGGCAGGCAGGGAGAGAAAGAAAAACACTTTCTTTTATTTAGCTGTTCGCATTGGTTGCTCCCCCCAGCATTGGGATGAGAACCAAAGTCCTTGGAATGTATGTGAACTGTGCTGGCCAAAGGTATCAGACCGAACCACTACTCCTCCAGGCCCCACCAGCCCTAACCTCCTAATTATGGAATCTGGTGGCTTCTTTTCACACCTTTCTTGTTGGACTTCCCTGTAGCATTTGTCACATTTATAATTTCCTATATCTGAAAATTGCTTTTGGTTTTAGAACACCTTCTCCTGGTTTCTTCTCAGTCAAACTTACTGCCTTCTCATTCAGACCTTGTCTTTTTCTCACTAACATTCTCCAGACCTGTTCCCTGAGAGTCCTTTCTTTTTACAATACCCTGTGACACTGCCTCTTTGAATGTCCCGTTGCCACTTCTTCAAGCACCTCCTTTAGATTGCTGACTCCTAGGAAGGAAACTCCAGTCCAGATCTCTCTTCTTAGGTTCAGACTGCATATTCAGCAAGAAATTGTCAAGCTTTAATGACCTTTCCTGGATTATTGCAAAAGTCTCCAGCTGGGCTCTTTCCAACTTGACTTTCCTCCTTCCACTCAGCTGTTACTCTTCTTTTTCAGCCTAGTGCTGATCATGTCCAGCCTGAGTAAGTACTACACAGTCAACAAATGTCATAGCTGGTCTTTTGTGTATCCTTTATAATAACATGTGAAAAAGATGATCTTATAACGCTTTCATTCCTTGTCTGTCTTTCCCGTTAGATTATGATTTCATACAGAAAAGGATAAGTAGAAACCATCTTCGTCCGGGTTCCATAAGTCATGTGCCTGGTATGTAAAAAAATACCATCAAATATCTGAAAAAATTAGTGAATGAAAGAATGAGCACAAATGCTGGGGTGGGATGAGATACCTTCTCGTTAAACATTCACTCATTTGCGTACCAACACTGCGACAGTCCTTACTTGTCCAATCCTCTTTAAACCACCCCTGCTCACTCTTGTGTAATACTCTAGAAGTCAAAAAGTAAAAAAGAAAACACAGCGCATTTGACCAGCTTGGGAATCTCTAAGTGGAGAAAGAACCCTTAAACAAGAGTCTCTAAACACAATTTCAGATTCCTTCATCCTTAGTGCAAGTAAAGTTAATTTAATAGTTTATATTTACTGAGAGCTATGTGCGAAGGTGCTTAAAAAACTGCTCCATTTAATCTTCATGGCTATCCTGTGAGGTAGGCTCTGTATTACCATCTCGGTGTTATAAATGAGAGAATGCTATTAGCAAGCATATGGAACCCAAACCTATAAGCACATGATTTATTACCTGCTTAGAGGTTAGTTTCAGTGTCAAGTGGTTTTTATAATTAGCTTCTGGACAAGTCTTCTAGCAAAGCTACTCTCTGTCCTCCCAACTCCTAGCCCAGGTTAGAGACCGCCCCCTACTGCTCTATGAATGTTTCTGTCATGGTACTGCTAACATTTTACTGTGATCATCAATCAGCTTGCATCCATTGCCCAACTGTATCACATGCATCGTATCAATTATAGTCACTGCTGTGTACACAGCACCCAAAACCACGCCTGTTACTTGGTAGGTTTTCTGTGAATGTTTATTGAATTAAAGTAAACACATGGAAAGAGGCCTTAGGCTAACTCGTCCTTGGTGGGTAACTAGGCCTCCCCTTGAGTGTTCTTTATTTATCTCTTGTTGTCCAAAGATTTCTCCAAATCACAACTAATGCCCCCTTTTGTTTAACATAAAATTTTCACAAGTCCCTTGAAAATCACTAATGTGCGATGGCACCTATAGTTTTGAGCCGGATTCCATTTCTGTACATCCTCGCCAAATAAAAAAAATTTGTTCAAATTTGCTTTCATTATTTTTCATTATTAATACAGCAAATATTTTATGGTAAATACGTGTGTGTGAGTGCACCCTGGTGGCTGACCAGTTAACTTTGCTGGAAACAGTCTACACATATCCCAAGGACCTGGGCCTGGGGACAGTGGTCAAGATGAACAATGAAATAAAATAAATAAAAAATGCTCTTCCTACTCTCTCTTCCTGTTTGCCTGCCTCTGCTCACCTTCATTCCTGCCTGTACGATTCCTTTAAAGATAAATGAATTAATGTGTGTGTTTGTATGCAAAATGTTTCAACATTTAAAGCAATTTCTAAAAGTACCCCCTTTGTCCATAGATTATGTTATCACTCCACTGAGAATCCCTGGGGCTCCCAGTTTTTCTCTGGACAGACTCTTTTTTGCATGTGAGTCTCCTGAAACTTGTCCAGTGAAAAACCACAATCAGACTTTCAAGATGATGAACTTCTGGGCCATTTCCAAACCCCTCTCACCCTCCACACACACACCTCCACCTCCCTCCCCCTGCTTTATCCCTGCATTTTGTTTGGGCTCCAATTGCTGGTGTAAGATTGCTCATTGTCATTGCAATGCTTTTGGATTGAGTCTGTCTTCCTGCCTTCTTTCTCTCCCCTACTCCCTACCCCCAAGCCTTGTCTAATCTGGTGGGAAAATTTCCTGCCAGGACATGGCAACCTCTGGCGTCTCCCTACCCTCCCTCTCCAAGGACCTGACATATTCCAGTAACCTTAACTGTCAGACAGGCTGAGAGAACAGAGGCTTCTGCCTGAAGCAAGCATGTAACATTTCCACCCTGGAAAAGAACAAGATGAGAAGTGACTTGCTTGGTTTGCCACCAGTTGTATCCCAGAAGGCAGAAGAGTGCACAGAGAGAAATGTTTTCAGTTGGGACTTAACTAGCAAGCATCAAGTGTTTGACTGATGGGAAACCTCAGATATTGACCCAGAAATGGACACAGTGCACAATCAGAGAGGAAGAGTAGGGTGGTGAAAGAATTTTAGCCATTTGCTCAGAAAGACCAAAGCTCCATTTCCAACATGGGGATCTTTGTGGGATCCAATATCCTTGTTCATATTTCTAATTTGAAGGGGTTGTTGTTAGGATACAATGTGAACTCAATAATAGTGTTGAGCATGTGGTAGGGGATTTAATAAGTGCTCATCTAGCTAGGTAGGTTAGCCCAGGGAGGGGCTGGAGTAGAGAAAAGGGAGGGTGGGGGGATGCCTTGGCAGCCCAGATCCCAAAATGGTCGGAGGAAATTCTAACCAGTGGGAGAGCAGCACATACATCCTTGTGGTCAGAACCGGCTCAAACTTATTGATTGCACAAGCACACTGACAGCTGAAGCCACCTTAGAGAAAACTTGGCCTCATTATGATCTGCTTAACATAAATTTGGATATGGGCCCATACATTAAGCTTATTATAACAGAGTGAATTATGGGTAAGGACTATGTGCAATAAAAGCAATGCTTATCCCCAGAAATCGCCACTTCTTTCCTGAAAATCCCCGCCTAGGAATGCCCCAGGATGGGAACAGGAAGGGACAGAGGACAGATCTCCTTTACATAAATGTGCACCCCAAGTGAGACAGTTGTTATTGTCCTCTTGAACCCAGCCTTCTGGTCACCTCACTTAAATAAATTCCCCACTTGACATTTTGTCTGATGTGCTTTGTGTGCTAGTCTTACACACAGGCCACAAGAACCTGGATGGAGACTCTAGTCTCCTCGGGACCTCTTCTGCTAACAATCTGACCATCCCTTTTATCAGCACATAGTCTGGATTTGATAAAGTTTAAAGAGTTTGATAACAAATGTTAAGTGAAAATGTACATTTGCTTCTATGATCAGCAACTGTAGATGGAAACCTTCAATGCTGGTGCATTAATGGTTATGAGATAATTTTCTTCCATTTGGATAGTTAAATATTGTATGCCTTTTTTTTTTTTTTTTTTTTTAAGAGGAATGAAAGCAAGCAGGGATAAAGACAAGGAGACGGGAGGCAGTGCAAAAGAGAGAGGAGGAAGAAGCATTTTTTTTATTTAACCATCCATTTTACTTGTTCCCCCATGTCCTGGGCTACAAACCCAGGTTCTTGGACTGTACGTGAACTACACCCCAGGCATGGGCATAACACCTGAGCCACCGGGTCACACCTAGATTTAATTTATTCTTTAATATATAATGGGTCCATGACAGACAAAAAGGTTTTAAAAACTGGACAATTCATTAAGATAGAGAAAAAAATGCCCTGAAAACATGTTCAGCCTCTTACTTGAATACAGAATATGGAATACTTCACATATTTGTATGTCATGCTTATGCAGTGACCACTGAATAATCTCTGTATCTTCCAATTTTAGTATACGTGGTTTTCTTATTATTGAGAGAGTTACTTTTATCCTCATTATGCAGCACAGGAAAGCAAGACTCACAGAGGTTAAGCAATTTGATCAAAGTCACGTAATTGTAAAGTATCACAATTATGAGTTTCTTCCTATGATTGTGTCAACTCAGTATGGTATTAATTGCATGCTTATCAGAAAATCTAAATGGTAGTTGACTATGAATTCAACTAATAAAAAAGAAAAATGAATAATTATTCAATAAATGATTCTTGATATCAACATTTCAAATTAATTACATGAAGAGAGGTAGTATTTTAGGAAGACCTTGAGAGTAATAAAACAATTATCTCAAGCTCTTTAATAAGTCAATGACATGAAAAAGAACTTCGAGTTATAGTCTTTTTACATTAAAAGGCAAGAATGCAATGTGTTATCCTTGATTTGATTTGGCTTTGAATAAATAAGTTATCATGGAAATGTTGGGGACAAACGAGGACTCTGAAAGTGGATAGAGTGGAGACAGCAATAGGGAATGATTATTAATTTGTTATCAAGTGTGATGACAGTATTATTTTTTAAAGGATGTTTTTTTTTTTTTTTTTTGAGTTGCAGGGTGAACGATATAATGTTAAAATATCATGATGTCTTCATTTTAAAAGAGCTCAACAAAAGAATATTTAGCTAGAGGCAGCAAAGTATTGCCAATGTGCTTTTTACGTAATTATTTCTACTTCTCTGTACATAGGAGTGACTTCATAAAATATGGATTAAGGAAGAAGCCCTTGGGAATTCTTCTGTAAAGGAGGGCTCTAGAGTTGTGCTGTGGGATCTGATTATTTGATTCCTGACCCTTTTGCAAGTTAGACTGAACAAGAAACAATTCTACCCAATATCTTATCTCAAACCCTAGGTGAGTGAAAAACAACCACGGCAAAAACAAGGTATCAACAACCCTAGTCAGCTGGAACCACATCCCAGATGTGAGACCCTAAACTGTCTCGGAAAGAGTATTCAAGACCTAAAACTGTCTCAAAAGATGGAAAGCCCTGTTTTTCAGAGGATGCAAGACCCTCTAAGCTGCCTGGGAAACCTCTCAATAATGGAAGCTATATGAAAGATTGGAAGGGCATCCTGTGTTCTGGGGTCCCAGGCTTTTGAGTCCCTGGTAAACAGAAGTGTACCCTGTCTCCCAGCGACGTGGGAAGCTGAGAAGCTTCTTGCATCCCACTCACCTGCTACACTCACCTGCTACCCTCACCCAGCCTTATATACACTCAAAACTCTAACCTCCAAATGCTGATTCACCTCATAATCCGATACAACCGCTTACCCAGCGTGTCTCTTGCCTTCATGCATTAAAACTACCATCTGTATAAAGACTGAGAGGAAGATAGAAGACCAGATTATGAAACCTGGGAGGATTCGTGAATAATGGAATCTAGATTCATATAGATGGTCACAGTGATAGTTGCGTGGGTTCAGGCACCAATAAGGCACAGTGTCTGTCCAGGAAAGAATCAAGGAAAGAACCTGATGACCCGCACCACTGGGCAAGATTATTAGATGTGGGAACAGAGAGACCAAGCTCTCTGTAGATAGGAAAGGTTCAGAAAGGAAATATAGGCTCAGCAAATCCATTATTGACCCCGGGATAGAATTCTTTTCTTGGTGGGTCTACGTTAGGGTGTGGTTATGAATTACTAGGGACTATAAACCCCTTCCCAATACTGTATGCCTGGCATTTAGGTGGGAGCTGTAGGGGCGTGGCTAAGAAGCGGATTACTAAGGAAGTGTCTGCTCTGTAAATTTATCCTCATTTTGCCGGGGGCTAGGGTGGTCTTTGGTCTGTGTGAGTGGTACTGGATTATTTTCGCAAGCCTGAGGTTTGGTCAGTTAATCTCCTACTTCTACATCTGCAATTCTGCTTCATTGTCTTTGAGAAGTCCTTCTTTTTCGCTATGCTGTCCCTCATCTATAGACTAGAATCGAGTTTGAGGAACCTTAATAATAAAAAATATAGGCTCATGCATATAGATTTTTAAAATTAGCAGCCTGAGCAAAAGATATCAGAACAGCAATTTTCACTAAGAGAGCAAAAAGATTTTAGTGTGATAACATGAGACTATGAATGTGATAAGAGTTACTAGGAAAACCAACACCATTTTATCTGTATTTCTGCAAGTAGGACATGCAGAGGAGGCAGGTCAAGAGTCCCACAACCACATCAGGTCACATCTGGAGTTTTCAATTCTCTTCCAGGTGCCTTGTTTTCAGTGACAATGGGCTTGGTCCAGAGATGATAACTGGACCATGTCACACTCACCAAAGAACCTGGGAGTCAGAAGTTTGGGGGAATTTGGGCCAAACCATCATATATTTCAAGGGGTTTTTGTAAGAAGAATCCAAATTTGTGTAAGCAGTTGCATTAAAAATGAACCAGGGACACTTGTTACAGTAAAATGAAGAATTTTTGTGGAAGGACCAGCCAGGGAGTGCATTAGTTAAATGGTCAGCCTTGTTCACATCAGGGTTCCTCTTTCCAGGTAGGAGAACAATGGTACACTTGATGCAGAGAGAGAGGAAAAACCAGTGAGAGTGCTTGAAGAACTTTACAATGCTACACAAGTCTGAAGTATGTGTTACTATTTGCATTTCAGTAGCAAAACTTCCAAGAGTCAGAGATTAAAATTTAGTTTCCAAGAGGAGGCTTGCTGAGCTTTGTAGTATTCAAGGACTGTGTTCTGTGAGTGTTAATAAGAGGATCATCGTGATAGGTTTCCAATTCCAAGCCTAGATAGAGAAACTTCTGGCAACTTTTAGAAAGTTTTTATTTTTAGTCAGTGAACCATGTACGATGTTTAAATTCCACGAAGAAGTAAGTAAGCAAAAGTACTTCAGTCATCCTCAGAGCCCACTGTTAGCACTCTCTTTCTTATGGCCTCTGCACATCTCATTTTCCAGGCAATTTTCTCAAGGTGAGAGCCTAGGAGACAATGTCGCATTAACTCCTAGCTGTACCACATCTTGTAGGATGATCTCTGCTGCACAGGATGGAACAAGGGCCAGTCCAAGAAGTTTGGGAATGAATTTTCCTCGAAATAGCAGACACCTTGCCAATACCTCATTTCACTATTCTGCACCTCACTGCAGTTCATCTGGCCAAAGATGCTACAAAGGACAAGAGATAACATCCTGTGTGGGTGAATACGGCTGTTTCTCTGACCACCTATCTTCACAGGGTCACACAGTTACATCTTTGTTCCTGTCCAGCAGGCTGGACGCGTTGATACTGGGGAGAACATCATGGCTGCAATCTCCGGGTGTTCCATTTAGAGTAGAGAATAATGTGTGCTTATTCATGCACTGACCTATAGATACGCTATTCGTGTATGCATGCGTGCATGTCTGTTACAGATCTCCAGCTGAAATGATAAGTTCTTCAAAGGCAGATTCCTAATGTCTAAACCCTGTGTAACCTCAGCCTCATATTCAGGAATCCCTGCTCCTATTTTCTCATACTGTTTGGCAAGCTAGATGTGTAAATGGACCCAGGCCTGCTGTCCACCATGGGGACTGGGCAGTGGGGTGGGAAGCAGCCAAGATGAACATGTAAATAAAATAAAGTGCTTTGTCCTCCTCTCTCTTCCTGCCTGCCTGCCTATTCACCTTCATTCTTGCCTGTACCTTGCCTTAAAAAAAGAAAAAGAAAAAAAGAAATTCCGTTCAAACCATTGTCTGTGTCTCCCAGATTGAGTTAAGCTATAACTAAAATATATGTTAAGCAAATGCCATAGATTCTCTAGTTTTGTTGGAAGGCTAGGTTTGGGTCCCTGTCTACTGCCCTGTTACAGATGGACTTTCCTTCTTTCCAAATCTCTATTCTATGTCTAATTAGCTCCTGTGGGAATGGGTGTCAGGATAAGTTCTTATTTTCCAGGATTAATTTGTCCCCTGTCTCTTCTCAGGCAGGACTCTACAATGAATGTAAAATCAAAGTTCCATCTTTGTTACTTACAGATTGTGACCTTAAAGAATTTTCTGAATCTCTCTGAGCCTTGGTTTCCTTGTCTATAAATTGCTACCTTCATGGAACTACTAGAGAATTATGACATAATGCTATGGTGTGAAATATAGACCGAGGTATAATTCAACACCCTAAAGTGAATATAGCATTGTGAATCAAATAATAAATACTGCTGCTGTTTTAAAAAAATAATGCTTTTCAAGTATTTACCCCACTGCCTGGAATATAGAAAATGTTCTATAAATGGAAATTATTACAGAATCTAGACATCAAACATGAAAAATCAGTACCATTTTGTCTTGAGGATCTGGGGAATACATTGTCTAATTCTCAATTTGTGTGTATTTAAACCAATACCCCTTTACTCTTGATGCTGTGCCCTCTTACATTCATTGAATCAGTACAGAACTAATGTGAGGCATACCTTGCTAGCATCCTCAGCTAGGTTGTCAGCCAAAGCTTGATGTTTTATAAAGTTTTGATACCCAGCCGATTTGTCCATCTTTGTGTATCATATAAGTTGGGAAACTAAGTAAAGATTCACTTGTTTTAAAAAAAAAGATCTTATTCTCATCCTGTTAAGTTAGGTATCTTCTTAGACAAGAATAGCATGAACCACACAGGGATGATACTTAATAAAGTGCTAAAGCAAGGTGAGTGAGAGGGACTTGGCTGAAATGCAACTGATCCTTTAAGGTCTCTCTAGAGACTAATTTTACCCATTTCAAAATTTTCTAACTTAATCTTGATTCTTATGGCTGTAGTTTATAAGTTTAATTATTAATGGAACCAAGTTCTGTGCTTCCTTCTTTTATTGGAAATATATATATATGTATACATATATACATATATATACATATATACATACACACATACACATATGGAAGCAGGCAGGAATGAAGGCAAGAAAGCAGGGAGGCAAGAATAGAGGAAGGAAGACGCATGTATTTATTTGTTTACTTATTATCCATGTTGATTGTTCTCCCTTGTTCTGAGTTGCAAATCCAAGTCTTTGGGTTTCACACGGATTACGCTGAAGCTACAGACTTAACGCCTGAGCCACCAGGACCCACCAGAATTTTATATTTTGTTGGGTGATGCCCTCCTCATCCCTAATTCCTTTCCCAACCTGGGTAACGGCAGCCAATTAGAGCATTTCAAAATAGGAATTTCTTTCCTTAGGAGGGGACAAGGCAGTTATGCTAAGTCTTTTACACTTCTGCTCCTTACACTAGTGTGGTTTAGGGACATACAGATGGGCAAATGTGATAGGTAATGCCACAAAGCCCAGGAGCCCATACACCTTCCCTGAGCTGTGAAGATCAGGGAAAGGATCAGTGACTGGACCTTGAATCTAGCATATGGCAGTAAGCCTGCAGAACATCCTAAGTTTAAACTGTGTATTGGAGGTGACAATGGCCTTGATTTACAAGCTTGATTTAAAAAAAAAAAAGAACCATAGCATGGGACTTTTCTAAATATAACATTTTTCTATCTGCCTGGCAGCAAGGGATTATGTTAATTGACTGATTTTTAACTTCTTTGTTAGGTAGGATGAAGGAGATGGAAGAGCAGGAGTAAGTTTGAGCATTTTTATTTTAAAAAAAATTCATTTGTTTTTAGAATGGCAGAAGCAGGCTTTAGATTTGAAACAAGCAAAAATATACCGAAGATTATCCATTCAAAAAAAGAATCTGAACTGTACATGACTTTGAACCGGGAATAGTATAATAATATAATGAGTAGATTTTTATAGTGAAGAAATTGTATGGACTCATGAAGAAGCTGTTGGATGAAGCTTAGAAACATAAATAGGTAAAATAATAACTGACAAATCCAAACTATTATCTTCAAGGGTCCCTTTCAGTACAAAAAAGATTGTACCAAGAAAGAGAGCAGAGTCAACTATCTGACCCCCACAGTACAAAGAGGAGTACATTTGGTGTGCATAAGATTATTTCTTTTAAACATTACTACTGGTAGAGAAAAATCGTAGCCACCACATGGATCTCTTCGGAAATAACATTGATTTATAACATTATATAGGTTTCAGGTGTACATACACATAAATCGATCTATTTTATTCTACATTATGTCTTCAATAAAATTCTAATTCCATTCTTTACCATACTACTGACCCCTTTACTTGATTTACCCAACCTCTTCCCCTCTTCACTTATGATAATCACCAACTTAGTCTTATAGCCCAAATATTTCTTTTTTTAATTTAGTTTCATTTGTTTTGTTTCTTTATATGCCACATATGAGTGAAATCATACAGTGAGTTTTCTTAATTCATCTGACTTATTTCACTAAACATAATACCCTCTAGATCCATGACACGATTTCACTGAAATATACTGAGGAGAATCCCATTGTGTATATATACCACTTCTTTATCCACTTATCTGAAAATGCGCGTTTTGGTTACTTCCAACTCTTGGCTATAGTGAAAAATGCTGTAGTGAAACATGGAGTAACATTTGAATGTGGCTTTGCATTCTTTGGGTAAATACTCAGAAGTAGAATGACTGAGTCATATAGAATTTCTATTTTTAATTTTTGAGGAATCTCCATAGTTTTCCATAATGACTGCACAAATTTGCACTCCCATCAATAATGCAAAAGTGTTCCCTTCTATCCACATCCTTTCCAACACTTTTTGTTTCTTGTCTTGTGATTTTGTTGTTCTTCTTATAGTTGTAAAGTAATATCTCCTTGTTATTTTGACATGCATCTCTCTAATAATAAATGATAATGAACATCTTTTCATGTGCCTGTTGATTATCTGTACACATTGCATTTAAAATTGGGTTATTTGTTGCTTTTATTGAGTTGTGTTTAAATTGAATGGAAGCTTTGAACTGGTCATGCAGAATTTTTTTGAGAGATTGACTTCCCACGGTAAGGCATTCTGCCTTCAGTGCCATTACTCTCCAGGACCTTGTTGCAAGTGAAAAGGAACCACTCACTGCTCAACAAAACTGCTGGGATGACAGCACTAGGGTACAATGGCTGCATTGGGTCAAGGTTTGGATCTTAGATTCTGGGAAACAAATTCATACAAACCCGAAGTGCATAAACTAACAAGTGCTCATATTGAGAAATAAGAGTGTAAAGGAAACTTGAGTCCTGGTGCCAGCTGGTCAACCCTCTCTATTCTATTTGAAAACACAAATTAAGATTGTTAAGTGGACGATTGTGATCAAAGGGAATTAATATTATTAAACTTGGAAAACCTACCATTGCTTTCTCTCTAACATGTCTACCAAAGGATTAGATTGCTTGGGCGGTAGAGTTGAAGGATGCTGGCATCCCTATCCTGGAGGCCGGAGCTGCACACACATACCAGGCACTCTAGAAGTTCTCAGAGCACCTCTGTGGACCCCTAAAAATCTTGGAAATCCTTTTTGGTGATGTCTACAAGATCAAAATTATTTTCATAATATTGCTAAGATGTTATTTGCCTCTCTTCCTTTTCCTGAGAGAAAGCTATATGACTTCTTATAATCTCACCACTCTGACAGATCTTGGAAGATGTGATGGTGCATTTTTTTGTTTTTTATATCTTTTATTTTAATTTCTAACACGATAAATAGATGGAGATATAATCAAAATTAGAAAAAGTGATTTAGAATTTCCGTTACTTGAGTGTATAATGTTTCTAAGAACAAAAAGTTTAAGAGTCATTGATATACCATCATTCTCACTTAGCTTCCCAGAGCACTAGCAAACAGCACATGTCATGTTTTAGATGAAAATTTGCAAAAACCTTGTACTGTAGATTAAGACTTCTTAATGAGATTTAGGAAGCACTGTATCTGACTTGGTAAATGCCCAGAAGTGCAATGACAGGATCATATGGAATCTCCATTCTCAATTTTTTGAGGAATCTCTATACAGCTTTCCATAAGGTTGCACCTATTTACCCTTAAAAGGGTTCCCTTCTCTCCACAGCCTCACCAATATTTGCTGTTTCCACTCTTGGATAACAAGCAATTTCACAGGTGTGAGGTGGTATCTCATTGTTATTTTGATCTATATTTTCTTAACAGAAGTGAGAAGGAACACCTATTCATATGCCTATTGGCTATCTGTATATCTTCTTTGGAGAAATATATTAGAGATTTCTGAAGATGAACTTCAGAATTCATCTGAGGAATGATCCTCAAATACGGTCACCACACATATTGGTCCTCATATCTTGGTTTAGTGTCCATTCAAACAGGACATTGGGATTCCACAAGGCCATTGTTTCCTAAGAAACAGGAGGGGCTATTTTAATACGAGGTCTCTTGGCATTGGCATAGAACACAAGTGTCCATAATATACTATTTGCAAGCCTAGAGTTTTCCTGTGTCTCTCTCACTCCAATGACCAGGACAGAGCTGGAAGTGTCTCAAACAAAATCAACCAAACTACTAAATGAAAGCATTTGGTTTGGATTTGCTTGAGTGAAGATTAGATGAGCATCTGATATATGCAAAGAACGACCAGAGGTAACATGAGGAAGGCAAGCAAGACACAGTTCCTCTCCTCAAGTGTTGCAACACTTGTCATTGCCCAGTTATTGCATTATTGTGCCTCTGGCATCTTCCAGAGTTCACCGACAGAGACTAGGACAAAAGTGTGATTTTCATTTCGCTCCTTATTCTTCATCAGCTGTCTTCATGAGCAACTCTTAGAGTCATCTCTTGTCCCCTGCCCTAAAGGGACACTTGAAATAATTCCCATAGAAAATTCATGTCTTGGAAACAGAAGGATGTTGTCTAGTAGAATATAGTTACTATTAACAGAATGAAATGAATGAACCTCAACAAATTACATTTTAATCAATCTTTATAATCATGAAATGATTTTGTCTTTAGAAGACGCCTGTGAGAAGACAGTAGCAAGAGGTAGAGTTCTAGCTTTCTGGGAAGGACCTCATCTTTGCTGATTGGAGGAAATAGCACTAAGTCAGATTTTTGGGGAGTCATCATTTTGGTGATGGGAAGAAACAGCACTAAGATGAGAAACTGGCACGATGGGGTTCTTTTCTCTCTGGAAGCCTCGACGTTGATGCGCTCCAAATACTTGCTTCCTCTTTTTCTTATCCATGGTTTTCTTTTCAGGCAGGGAAGTAAGTTGTGATTCCTGCAGAGTTTTGTAGCTTTCTGCCAGCAGTCCCTGGAAGACAGCTGTCCTGGGGCCCATAATGGGCAGTCGGTAGTGAATGCTCTCTGGGGACAGAACAAGAAGGAAGGAAGGACAAGGGCTGCTTAGATTCTATTTTTAAAGAAACTCAAAATAACCAAAGGTCACCGAAGACTTCTTCAGTCTTCTAAAACAGATTTTAAATTCACATAAGAATCCCCTTTACTAGAACTGTCACAGCCTTTGAGCTTTCACAAATCCTGTCAAATTGGCCAGAAAGGATTACTTTCCAACAAAACTTGAATATTTGGGGGCATTGTCAATTAAGCTAAAAATAAAGATAAGACATGTATGGAATTGTAATATGAACCAAAAGAAAAAGGATTTGGTTCTTAGGAGATTTGTTAGGAATACATATATGATTCTGCTCTTCAAACCAACAAACAGGATCGTAGAAAAAGGCTACAGTAGAGAAACTACTTGCTTTTCACAAGGAAACTTCATTGTGTGAAATTATTTTAGGGGTCCTTAAAACTCTCACCACTCTGACCTCTTCTTCGAATATGGTTTTATTGACAAAGTAACATTCAACTTTTCCAGAAGGTACATTATTTGAAGGGGATTAAATCAGTACAAGAAAGAATATCTTCCCTTTCAAAGTCACTGAATGACTAAGGGAATTGGAGGCCTAAATTTCCTCAGTTCAGTTAGATAAGAGCTAAGAGCTATCACAAGATCACAAACTTAGGGTCCAGTTCTGTCTCATTGCTGTAACATAGAGGAAACAGAGGTTCAGGATCATAGGCCTCGAAAGACCAACCACCAGATGCCCATGACCCTGACGGACCAGACACAGTCTCCTTAACCCTAACCTAGTACACTTGATCCACATCACACCTCTGTGCCAGGTGTAGGCCCATCAGATGCTTAGCATCTGTACCAATATTTACTGAGACCCAGAGCCTCTGTGTGGCAGGAGACTCTGGACTCAAAGTCGAAGTCAAGTAAACAAATCCAGAAGAAATTCCTATCACATATATAGAAAGATTCTTTCCACTTAAGACTTCTCATTAATAATTATTGATATTATGTAAGGTTTTGCTGAGTTGACAAAAGAGCTAGCAATTACTATTATAACCACCAAAAATGATCTAGGCAATTGGTACAACATTCACTGGGATGAGTCAACTAGTTGGAAGCAAGTTCACAGGCAACTTCAGCACAGGTGGGTGGCAGCTTCAGGAAGAAACAAGTGTTACAGCCGAGACATGTCTAAGCTCTAACAACCTGGAGACTTGGGGCAGAGTCAACAGTTTTTCGGGGTCTATCATAGGGGAAGGTTTATGCTGAGTATCTAGTTCTTGGTGGGGCAAAACACTGCTCTGGTTTCACAGGTGAGAGCATGAAGTTCCAGAGAGTTTAAACAATTTAACCAAGCCTGTACACAAGACTAGGATCCGAACCTAGGTCTCCTTGCTCTTAGACTAGTGCTTCTTCCATGACCTCAGAGAGTTCACACAAGTCAAAGCTCAGCTCAGAAGAGTCCCAGCAGGAAGTAAAAAGATCTACTAATCTCCAGCTCCTAGCCAGCTCTTTGAAGTCAATCCTCAAAGATTGCTGGCCTTGAGTGGACTCTATGGGTAAGAACCAAATCTGTGTCAGAATGTAATGTACTAATCTTAGGTACACCAAGTCGAGCTCTTATATTGGGAATCAAAGTACACTCCAGGCTAATAAATCATTACAAGATATCTTTTTACATTGCCCTGTAGGATCAGAAAACAAATATTCTTGCTGAGGGAAGGGCATGTAATTGTGTGTGAGGTGTGTGTGTGTGTGTGTGTGTGTGTGTGTGTGTGTGTGTGTGTGTCCTTTCTTTCTGAGTCAGGACTGAAAAGTACCAGGTCCAAGGGAAACTCTGCATGGAGCCCCTGAAACCAATTTCACATGCCTGTCACCATGTGTTCTACTGACATCAAGAGAATGAAGTGGTGTTCGACCAGAGAAGAGCAGAGGAGAGGATTTTTGTTGGGTGGATGCTCTTAACTTTATGCAATTTAGTGATTCTATCTGACTAAATGAGAGCCATGAGCTAGGCCAAGATTTCTGGATATTAAGAAGAGATTTATTGTGATGAGCAGCATTATCTGTCCACTAGAGTGACTATCTCCAAACCTCAAGTAAATTACCTGAGTCTCTGGTCCTCCTTTTTGGTCTTCCTTACAAGATACGCTTTATACCCTCACACTTCCTTTCTTGAAGATTTCTGAGTTCATTTCTGACTCTAGTTCCCCTAAAACCCCCAGGGAGAGAGAGTAGATTTTCCCATCAAAGAATTATCTTGAGTTTCCTTACTGTATCAAATGGAAGAAAAACTGAAGTTGGCTTCAGCTAATACAGGAGCAAATGAGAATTGGACAAAGTCATGACAGCCTATTCTGCACTAAACTTTTGAATTATTCCACCCCAAAGAATAACCCAGTCACCTTCACGAGCCCAGGGCTGGCTTCTCTGAAAGGTGAGACTCAGAGCACTGGTGAAGCTGGAGAGAGAGATGATGCTTTTTCTGTTAACAGCAAGTGGGCAGCTACCAGGAAAAGGTGGGCAGTTTATGGAGTCCATGGGCCCAGGGCCATGGGGAGGCCATCCAGGTGTTTGGGGGTGCAGTTCCCTCTCTACCTGAATTGGAACCATCAGAATTGCCTGAAAAGGGACTTTTATCCACTTTGTGTCCCATTTCTATGAACATCATCCAGCAAGCAGGTTATGGGGTTCCTTAGAAATAATCGGGTGCAGACAGCTTGTAGTATGGAAAGGACCTGGGAGGAACTGGACTTAGATAAGGCAAATGAGACCTGCTGAGAGGACAGGTGGGATTGGAGAGAAGGGAGAGCCGTGGACTAATCAGAACAGGTCAATAAACCATAGGTGAAAGAGAAAGGGAAAGAGAGTGAAAATGTGGTCCAAAAATTCAGAACTATCTTATGGATTAAGCTTTTCAGTCTACCTCCCGAGGAGCAGTATATCTCATATGCTAAGTACCCCTAAAAGAAAGAAAACCTTTTGAGATGTCCTGACAGGAAGGACTGGATTCAGCCTGGGCTTTTGGTAGAGGAGGAGTCATCATTCTGGTTGGAAGAAGCAAGACGCATTTGTTAATTGGCTTGAACTTGGTGAAAAGGAATTGTCTTATGCATTAAAAACCACTGACAATCACTTGGATTCAGTCTCTCCCTCCCCCTGTCAACCTGGTGACCCACGAGTGTCAACAACAATGTGTGATGACCAATCCAAAGACCACTATTCTCAAATTCTTTACTTTGTGACATTTTCAGAATTCATAGAATCTGCATTTTAAACCTTCATTCAAAGTGTTTTATGGTCTGAATGTAGAAGGGTTTAAGGCTTTGAGGGTTTAAGGAAGAGTATTCCTGCTTCCAGAAAAAACAAACAAACTAAAAACAACTTTTCCACATCAGAATTCTACCCTCTTGGATAGAACCTTTCAATGTTAGAGAAATTGTGTTGGCCACATCCTATTTCTCCTGCTGGCTAAGGCTATGGGGGTGACTTTCACCCAAATGTTGAAGAGCTCCAAACATTCCACATGTGTTTAAGTGGCTTAATTTCCAAAGACTGACAAAGTCATCAATGTTGATGGGCTAAGTCTCTACATTCATTTCATAGTTTATATTTCCACAAAAATTTTCCAAGATTATTTTTAATTTACTGTAAATATATGGCCAGTCCAGCCAGTTAATTTTATTCAGTTGTCATTGAAGGATTCACTAAAACTAAGAAAAAGCAAAACCCTGTTTATTACCCATTTAGGGGCCATAAAAGAAGGTGGTATTTGTAGGAATTAATAGTTTAAGACCTTTCTCTACTTCAACAAAATTTCATATAAATGTGTTTATTACATATTATGTATACTCCCTCATGTTTTATAAAGGTAATTTCATATAATTACATATCATATATATATATATATATCTACTTATAGTCCCTCCCTCTGTTTTCCTCCCGCCTTTCTTCTTTCCTTCATTCTTTTCTCTCACATTACTTTTTTTAAAAGGAAAGGTGCAGGTAGGAATGAAGGCGAGCAGAAGCAGACAAGCAGAAGAGAGAAGAGGAAGAAGCACTTTATTTATTCAGTTGTTCACCTGGGTTGTCTTCCCCAGCCCCAGAATGCAAATTTGGGTCCTTAGGATGTTTGTGGACTGTGCTCTCAGCCTGAGACAGAGGAGCTAATTGCTACTCCACCAGGCTGTGCTTCAGGTCATTTTTTTTTTTTCAAGGAAAGGTGCCTAGGAATGAAGGTGAGCAGAGACAGGCAGGCAGAAAGAGAGAGGAGGAACAAGCACTTTATTTATTTTATTTAGCTGTTCATCTTGGGTTTCACCCTGGCCCTGGGTCTTGAACCAGGGTCCTTAGGACATAGGTCTTGTGCTCTTGAATGAAGGCAACTGACCAAGCCACTACTCTACCCAGGCACATCAAAAGTCACTTTTAACAAACTACTATTCCATTGAGGACAATTTTATTTGCCTATCCATGTAGTGAGATTTAAAATCCTTGAGGACAGATTTTACAAGTTACAAGCGAAATATAATCTTTATAGTCACACTCGCTGAATCTCAAATGGAAGTGGTATGTTTTCTTTCTTTATCTTGAAAAAAAAAGTGGTCAATCTAATGATACTTCACGTTGGTGTTGACACAGGTTTAGCATTAGTTCAACTCTTGGTCTTAGCTTTGAAGGAATAAGAGTCATTTATTTAACATAAAACGAACTCAGGACTCTGGTATTGGGGACTTTATTTAAAGTATAAAACTTGCAAGATAAATAAAGTGAGGAAAAAACACATTTCAAAAGTCTCTTTCATAGATGAATGAACTTGTGCTCAGAAATCCTTGACCTTGGGTAGTTGTTTTCAATTGAAAGTCCATAAAGAGTATTTATTAGAACGACTTTATTACCTAGTGTAAAAGCTGTTTAGTCAGTCTAGGTGAATGTTATTAGTTCTGGAGCCTGTAGAGCTCAAATACCCATTTCTTCCAGGGTCGTGTTTATGTACATGGTTTTGATGTAGGTAAGCTGAGTCTACGCTTCAGCATGGAACAAAGAGGCCCTTAGTTAATAAAAAGAATCATAACATCTACTTCTATCCAATGTAAGGTTACAAAAAGACCTGTTGATTTTTCCACATACTTTCTCTATGAGAAAAGAAAAACAAAGATTGCCATTATATCATGCATAACTTTTTTGATCAGTCATATGTAAAGGTGACTATATGTCTATATTCCAACCATCGATTGCAAGGCAAGTTTGCTACAGTAGTGCCTTAGCCAGGGTGAATCAATATTCTCTCTTTTTTTTTTTAATAAAGAAAACATTGAATCCTTCTGCCCTATCAGAGATAAATCCAAGGAAAAAAGCTGAAATCCAACCTATTAAAATTCTGACTAGATTTTTTTTTTCTGATATATTTGATCTTTATAAGAAAGCAACAAATGGCAGCTGAAGTGATTACAGGAACTTTAGTTATTAAAATGCAGCAGTGGATGACCTGGACTCAGAAGAGAGGGCATGTGAGCTTCCAGAGCTTCAGAATTAGATGTCATTTACATGGAGGGTTTGCATTTCGTTCTGCCTGAGTTATCAAAGATATCTCCTCTCCTGCTCCTTGGACTGTTCTTTTTGGATAAGAACATCATACTTTCTCCATTAGTTTCAATCATTGTTCAATCAAAAAAAGTGAAAACAACTTTTTTTTGGTCAAACAATCTGGTTCAATCAGAAAATGAAACCAGTCAAGAATCCCTAAATATTCAACTTACTATATGTTTCATTTCACTCTCGCGTGTCCCCAAAGATAATCAGAATTAAAGTGATGTATCCTTCTAAATATTGACTTACCTGTGATTCATAAAATTCTCAAAGGACAGCTTCAGATTATCTGGGATGACCATAGTTTTTGGTTGAACCTGGGTGGAAGACAGTCTCACTCAGAACATTGCCCCAAATTGCCTTCTAGTTTAAACAAGTAATTCACCACCTGAGCAAACTCAAGTTGTATCTGCTATCAGAGTCATTCCTACATTCTTTTGTGTTATACATGAACCAAAGGAATCCCCTGCCTCATGTCAGAGCAACTTTGTTCTTCCCTGGTTATCAGATGTTGACATATAAATCTTGAGTTATCCAACTCTTCATCTCATTCACCCTCATCCTCCAGGTCTCAGGCTAATGATCACTTTCCCCCAGACGCCACTGACTCCTGGGCCACTGCTGGATAACTGTCCACCTTGTTCTGGCTGTTCCCAGGGCTCTTCTGGGAGAACAATCCCAGTCTTGTTAATGTCTATCTTCCCTGAGAAATGTCAGTTTCGTGAGGGCACAGTATCCCTTTCTATTTTGTCTCAACATGGTGCCTGTTTAAGAAATACCTGCAGATCAAATTAGTGAATCAATGAACCCACCCTGAAGCACATTGGAAAGCTTTTGTTTTTGTTTTAAATGAAAGGTGCAGGCAGGAGTGAAGGGAGCCCGCAGGCATGGAGAGAGAGGAGGAAGCATCTTTATTCTAACTATATTCGCTGTCCTCATTGGTTGTCTCCCCTTCGGACATGGGACTTAAACCCAGGGCTAGGTGGCTTGCTGCTATGAGGGCGACTGACCCAACTGCTGTGCCACCAGGGCATGCCGTTCCTATTCATTCTTGAAACCCCCACACAGTCTTATTCTGGAAAGACTTCCCTGATGCACTTTACACTTGTCCCTTACCTCCCCCACCAGGTTTATTTATATTCATCATTTTTATTATCACTATTGGTTTATCCATTGACTCATTAAAGGTGGGACTTACAGTCTCTATTTTTTTTAAAAAAGGAAATATAGACAGGAATGAAGGTCGAGTAGACAGACAGGAAGAGAAAGAAAGAACCACTTATTTTTATTTAGTTGTTTACCCTGATTGTTCCCCCCGCCCTGTCCCTGGGTCTTGAACCCAGGTCCTTGGGATATATGTGGATTTTTACCTAGCAGACTTAGTTGCTAAGCCACCAGGGTGTACCAGGGTTTATGATTTATTCATGTTTTCCCTCCCTTCTAACTAGCTAAGCATCTGGTCCATGGCTGGCAATCAACAAAAGTTTGTTGAAATGAACTGAATAACATAGACCTTTGAATCAATTCATAGAGATGTAGAAGAATGTCTTCCTACGAAACATCCAGTTTGATTTTTTTTTTTTTTTTTTTTTTAAATCACTGGCCCTGACTCTCAGGGCCTGGGTCTTTGGACTTTACATGACTGGAACCAGCCACCCAAGTCACAAGGGTGAACCTTGACTTCCTACTTCTAAGGGGCTTGAAAATGTTAATTAGAGAGCAATGGACTACAAAATAGTTATAAGTGGGAGAAGAGGTTTTAAGTTTGGAACAAAGATGTGAGAAAAATTTAGCTAAAACCAAGGCAGTGACCCCTGGTACTTATCAGCCAGAATTCTCAGTAGGCATTTCTTCCACAGTAAACAACCAAGCTCCTGGCCCAGAGAATACTGCCAATTTAACAATATTAAGTCTTCCAACCCTGAACATGGAATTCTTTTATTTAGGTTGGCCTTAAAAGTTTTCTTTCCATGATATTTTATAGTTTTTCATGGGTAAGAGCTATCTTAAGGATTGTACTTTTTTTCCAAATTTCTTCCCAAGTATTTACATTTTTTGATGCCATCATAAATGGAATTGTTTTCTGAATTTAGTTTTTGGATTATTCATTGCTGGTCTATGGAAATAAAATAAGGCTCACCCTGGTGAAGTAGTAGTTAGGTCAATCACCTCTGAAGAAGCACACGCCACATACCCCTGGGTTGGAATCTCAGGTGGTGGTGGGGGAACAACCAGTGTGAACAACTAAATAAAAATAATTAAATGCTTCTTTTCTTCCCCAATTCCTGCCCGCCTGCCTGCGAACCTTCATTCCTGCCTGTACCTTACCTTAAAAAAAATAATCAAAAAGTTAAATTTTTGTATATTGTGTTTGCATCCTGTAACTCTGTTGTTGTCATTTATTGGCTGTATTACTTTTTGTGGCTCCTTTGGGCTTTTGTATCTATAAAATCACATCATCTGCAAATAGAGCATTATGTCTTCCTTTCTAATCTCAATGCCTTTTCTCTCGTTCTTGCTTTATCATCTTGACTAGACGATACAGTACATGTTGAGCAGAAGCAGCAAGACTGGACATGCTGGTCTAGTTCTTGATTTTAGGGGGAAGTATCCAGGCTTTCACTGCTGAGCATGACATTAGCTGTGAGTTTTTCATAGATTACCTTTGATCGAGGTGAGGACATTTCTTTTTTTTTTAGGCACTTTTTTTTTATGTCCTTTCCCTGCATCTCCAATTAACCCCCTGCTGAGAAAGGAAGTGGGGATCTCAGAAGCCACAGCACATGAGCAGCCCCCCAGCAGAGAGGGCAAGGTTATTTCAGGCTAACTTCCTAATTTTCGCTCATTTTCCACCAGATTCTGCGGGCACTAGTTTGGACAGCAGCAGGGTGGGTCCCAGGCACATCTGTGCTCGAGGTCATTTCATTAGGACTGTGAGCCTCTGTCCAGGGTCAGCGCATTCTGAACACATACACAGCAATTCCAGGAAGCAGAGAGCGTGGAATAGTGAACACTATGATGCTAATGAGGTAGACAATGAACAGGGATTGTCATTTCCAGTCGCAGCTGTGCCGGAGGCTTCAGCAAGATTACCAAATCTTACACGACTATTGGACAAAACTATCCTGCTAGTTGAAGTATCTTTGCAGTGAACTCATCGGAGGAGCCTCTCTCTGTCTCCTGTTTTACACTTCTCCTGCCTTTTATGGCATATCAAGCTCTACTTCTTACCTGGGTCAAAGGAGAATCATCGGATCCATCACTGAAGACACCCTTCTCCAAGCCCTACCTTCAACCTAACCATTTAGCTAAATTAACCTTCACCCAAGTCTGGTCCTTATCCTGACTGACCTTAACTCTAATCCTTAAAGTGATCCCAGTCCTAACAACCTGGGACAGCGTCCCTCCTGAGACAGCCCTCCTTTCTTCAGCAACTTTGACAGATGATCAAGCTTTGTCCATGCAACTGCCATGTCTCCCTAAAATCCCCTTTCTTTCCTTAATCCTACTCCCCACCACCATTTACAGATAGCCCTTGCTAGCTCGAATGTACTCTAGACTCTCTCCAGAGCTTGCTTTCTGAGATGCAACTGAAATTAATGACAATTCAAAGATAAAGCCACTTATTTCATGGTTGTGGTAGTGGAGCTGGGTTTTGCGGTGGTGTGTGTTTGCACCGTGTTGAGGAAGCGTCTATGGGGAGAAGTTCCCTGAGTTCCTGTGCCACTACTGAGGTTCCTACCTTAGGTTCCAGAGCAAAGTAGTTCCATTGGGCTTTTCCCCTCTGACCCACCATCTTGGTTCATCTTTGGTTTGCTGAAAATGGGAAGGGTTCACTACACTGTGTTAGCTCATGGTGCTTCCAAGACCAGAGTGTCCTGTAGCCCTTATCAAGGCCTCTGCAAGAGTCCCCATCATTGTCTCTCCCCGCTGGGTTTTGCTAGGAGAGATACATGATGCTGGGAGAGGCCTGTGTCCACGTCTGTCACCTCTTGGCTTACCATTTTTATTTCTTGACATTTGGCACACAGCTGCTTGTTTCTGGTCTGCATGTGCCCGCTCTGGTTCATCTGGGCCTGAAGGGGGAGAAGACACAGAGAACTGAAGAAAATAGAGGGAATGGTAGCGAAACGGTTAGAAATGGTAGGGGAGAGGTAATAGACTCTCCTTCCATAAACAGAGATGGACACTCTGGTCTTAGCCCCAACCCAGATGGATGCTGAATCTGTTAGGCTGGCCCAGAAGGACAAAATGGCGGCCATACCCGGGAAAAAGGAAGCTGACGAAACCACACCTGGAATCACAGGACCAATCCCCAATCGCGCTTCCCTTTGTTCGGGCGCGACTTCCCCGGCCCTCGTTCTGCGGACGGGAGAACCTCGCCCGGGTGCGCAAACCCCAATAAAGCCCTGGCTATTCGACTTTTTGTCTAATTGACTTTCTTTCCTCGTGAAGCTCAGAAAAAACCTTTCAGAATCTAGGCTGGGAGGTTCAGAAAGGGTTTCAGCAGGAGGGGGTGAGCCACAGACAAGGTGGTGGTCTTGTGGGGGTGGGGTGGTGCCTGCATGTAGATATTAACATGCAAGAGGAGCTGGGGTTGAAATGCAATGAGGTTTCTTTCCAATGTGAGCATGCAATCTGAGGGATTATAGTCTCTTTTAGGAGGCACACTTCTCATTTCACACAAAGGCTGTGCCCTATGGACTAGCTGAGAACTCTGATGGCCTATGAAAAATGGTGACTTCTCTTCTGCAAACCTCTCTTCACATGCTCCTCAAAGCATGATTCTCGCTCCTTATGCCTTAACTCTGGTTTGACTTCACTGCTCAGGCATACATGTCCAGCATCTCATGGCCCCTCCTCAACTCCAGAGAGATGAAAGAAGCAGAACTGGAGCTGGTGGCAGAGTCCTGAGCTCCATCCCTCCTCTAGGGAACAGAGGCTGTCCCAGCCTGGGCAAAGAGGAGCAGGGCAGGAAGGGGCACACCTACTTTCTCCTGACTTGATTTTAACCAAAGGGTGGAAGGGAGGGCTTGGGGACAAGTACATTTACAACCTGAAATTCTCATTTGTATCTCTGCTGAGAGTTTGTTTAGGGAGAAAATGGAAACTTGAGGCTGGTATTCAGTCTGGGAGTTCTTCCTGACCTTCCTCAATGACACCAAAATCATAAGTCAAGTTCACAGGAACCATGGAGTAGTGGGCAGAGGGGAACCGCAGTAACCAGAAGCCAAAGTCTATGGATTTGGAGTTCTCCTCTCAGAACTGATGGACATGTTGACTTGTGACTAATGTGTGTACACTCCTGCCTTGACCATGTTTTCTGCCCTGGGAGACATGGGAGTTAGGAAGAAAAGAAAATGCTCTAAGCTACCCAGGGAGTGCCTGGTTCCTCTGCGATCTTTGTCAGATTGGCCTGCTTGTTAGCTTCCTCTTCACGAGAGACATATGGCCATCCGGTGGGGCTTACTGGGGGATTGAGGACTGAAAACTATGACAAAGTTGGATTCTTTTGACAAATATTTTACATACCTTTCGTTTTTATAAGCCATTTAAAAAGAATCAACACAGTATTCCAGCATTGTGGGCTGGTCTGTGAAAGCATGATTGTGAATGACTAGGTTCATTTATTCAGCAACAAACATTGATTGTAAGGCCATCAGGCGGAGGATGCTGTAATGGAGCCACAGAGATGAATAAGCAATGTTTCTGGCCATAAGGAATATGAGGGAAGAACACAAACTCATTCACCCATTCATTAGAAACTGGGGGCCCTGAGACACCAAGTAACACACAACCTCTGACCTCAGTACCCTCCAGTAGACTGTTTGTTGAGAAGCAAGAGGGCTTCTAAGGTACTAGGACAAACACCTCGAGGCCACTGTGAAACTAAGTCATTGAGCTCACCTGGGTGGGGGCTGGGGTAGAAAGGGAAGGATCTGAGAAGAATTAAAAGAGCAGGCAAGGCTTGGATAGGTGTTGAGGTGAACGAAGAGTAAGGAGGACATCCCAAGTCTAGGAAGCAACAACATAGAAGAATGACCCGGAGAATCCACTTGAAGGAACAGAGCTTGGAATGGCTGGAGTGTCCCATTGGAGGATGAGTGGAGAGAAGAGAAACTGGAAAGGAAGTGCCTGTGTGTGCTGACATCTCAGTCTCTGGGCTGAGTCATCCTTCCACAGTGTCTTCCCTGACCCCCTGGCGAGGGTCTCTTGTGGGGCCTGGCCCTCCCTCCATCCCTCACATCTTTGAATTCCAGGGCTAAGATGCCCCTTTGAAACTGTGATTCAAGGTTGGATACACTCGCTATCATATAAGAAGCAATGGGGCTTGAAAGTCTTCAGAAAAGAGAGAGACCACACCATTGGAAGAATCAGGAAGGGCATTGAGAAGAGTCATTTGCACCCAGTCTGGGAGGATGAGGAAGACATGGGCAGGTGGAGGTGTGGACAGGAGGATCCTTAGACAGGTGTGCTTTCAGAAAAGTTCCAACAGGTTCCTTTCCTTCCTGTAGTTGATTCCTACGTCTCTTCTAGACTTCTGGTCTCTGCATCAAAACACTACTAGACCCTACAGGGACTGGATTCACAGAGGTCATTGTGAATCAAGCAACAGATATATTTAAGAGCTCACCAAGGTGTGTGGGTGGATGTGATTAGGTCATTTTGATTCTACCAGAGATATGGTGTAACTCTCCTTGAATTCTGCATAGTTCTCTTTTTTAACGTGCTTGTTTCCACCAGGCTGAGAGTTCTGTAAGAGCAGAACATATCTCACTCTTTTCTGTATTCTAGAAGCTCTCCCAGCAGTTCACACTCTCAGGTAGAGACAGACATAACCAGCATCCGTAGCTGCGGACGAATACCGAAAACACGAGATACGCGTATGTGTGACGACCACTATTAGAACCCTGTCTCAGGGGAGCATTGCGAAGAAGTAATTCACATCTGCAATGGGCTGGGGAAGGTGCCCACCCAGTGGCTCCATTTCAGACAGGGCTTTAGGGGACATCTGAGTGACTGATTAATTACATAAGCTTTCTGGGCCTCCCATGCCTTGCTGCTGGTGACTTGGGTGGTTAAATAGATTGTCATCCTGCCCTCACTTTACAGCTAGAGGTGAAAAACATTTTTAAATGTGTGGCTTCCAACATCTCTGCCAGGAATGTGGTGAGAGGAGGCCTTGCCTATAAGAGGAGCCGTTCCATTCTTCTACTGCTGAAGAGGAAACCAAGGTCACCGGGGGTGTTGACAACGTAGGAGGGAGCTATGACAGGCAGGTCCTGCTGAGGCTTTCCTACCAAGAAGTGAATGCAAACTATTGGGGAGTCCATGATCTGTAGGCCTCAGCTTCCCCCGCCCATCTGGCTTCCTTTCTCAGTCCTGGAGCTGTCTTTTCCTTCTAGTGCTCCCTCTCACCCTCAGGGCCAGCTCAGCAGCAGTCACAGAGAGTGAATTGAGCAGTGGTTCACAGCTCCCACCTCCAATTATGTGATCTGTGGAGTCCAAGCCACCATGTAAAGAGGCACCAAAATAAATGTTGATGGGGTTCTCATGTCCCAAGCAGCTGTCCCCAGGCGAGCAGGTGGCAGTCATGACTGGACAGTGGGAGCTGTCTGATGATCTGAGCCAGGCCCCAGAAGCCAGAGCCTGCTCTCTGCATTTCACAGTTGGACACATCTTAATATCTGAATTTAGTGTATGCTGAGGCTCCTGAGGGCTGACTCATGGCCCACATCCTTTGTCTCAATTCTTGAATCTTTGCTAAAGGCATCAGGTAAGACATTTCTTCCCCCATCCCCAGCCCCCTCATGTTGTCCCAGCTATGTCTCTGCAATTGCGCAATCTTTTTAGTCAGGACTTTTTGTCACAGGTCTGCTAAAGCAAAATAAATAATGTTCTCATCTAACCCTGACTCATGAAACAGGAACAACAAACCCAGATCAAAGAGATCAAAGAGGCGGGGGTGCAGGATCTGGAGGGGGGTGCATAATGGAGGCACCAACCCCCGCCAAGCAGGCTGGGGTTCGGTTTCTGCTGGACAGGTCATCCCACCACCTGCCCTGCCTGCTGGGAGCTGCCAGCCAGTCAGTCATCCAGCCACTGCCACACTTTCCTGTCCCCAATATTTACAGCAGAGCTGAGGCCTGTATGTGGCAGGCGGAGTGGGCAGTGGAGAAGCCTTTCCATGTGGCCCTTGACCAGGCGTCCTTACACCTCATTGTCTTCACGCTCTAGTTTCTTTCCTCTTCTGTTTCCTTTCTCGTTTTGGGATCCCCACCTCTCTGGGTGTTTCAGCCTCTGCTCTTGGCTCTTTGTCTCCCTGTCCCTGTCCTTCAGGCTCTGAGCCTGGTCCCCTTTCTGTCTGTCTATTTATCAGGACGAGCTGCCCTGTCCCTTGCCCACACCTCCATGCACCTGTGCAGAGATGGGATGTGCACCCTCAGTGCCCTGCCCTGAGGCCTGTGACCGCTGCACCTGCATGGAGCCTGGGGCACATGGCTGATGAAAGGGCAGCCAGCAGCTCCTGATTGTGGGGTAAGGAGGAGACGGCGAGTCCACGGGGCATTCCACTCCCAGAGATCCAACAGTTCTTTCCAAGAGGAGCACTGAGCCATGCCTACCTCTCAGTGTCCAGGGGAGGTTGTGGGATGGGCATGGGTCTGATCAGCTGTCCTGGCAGATGAGGGAGCCCAGGCTTCCTGGGCGGGCTAGGAGTGTGCTGCCCAAGAGTGCCCTTTGGGTTTCGGGTGTTTGGAACTAAAGGCACCTTCAAACTCAGCAGGTACAATACCCTCCTAGCTTTCTCCCCAAAAGTCATGATAAAAGCCATGTGGGCAGCATCCTCCTGACACCAGCACAGTTAACATTCTTATCACCACAGACAAGACGCTGAAGCTGAGAGCATCCTGTGTGCAGACCTTGGTGAAAGCACTGTCTTCCTGTGGCCTCCCTACCTATTTCAGCTACTTTTCCGCAGGTGCTTCTCTGGGTTATAAAAACACTGAGCTTTTGCTACAGCTTTGCATCTTCATGTCCTCCTGCGGGCTCCCGTGGCATGCAAAACAGTAAAGATATGTGTACTTCTCTCCTATGAATCTGTTTTATAGTAGTTTAATTCGCAGGTCCTGCCCCAAATCCTCAGACAGCAAAGCAAACATTTTGTCTCCCATACACTACACACACACACACACACACACACACACACACACACACACACACACACACACACACACACACACACACACACGCACACACACTCTGTTGGTCAGGCTTGGCCGCCATCTAGTGGCCACACCTGAGTATTGCATACAGCCCTAAGCTCAGAAGTGGGAAATCCCTCCTGGCTGGTCACCATTTGTGCTGACCCAGGTTCCCAGGCTGGTGCCAAACACCCAGTGCCCAGGATAACACGGAAACCAGCGCAAACCAGGCCAGCCCTGTCTCCACTGAGCCCTGCCTGCAGGTCTTGCCTGTCCAGGGTGTGAGGAGGATTCATGGAGGTCTTAACACTGACCTCTGAGTGCAGAAAGCCTGGAGTGAGTCTTCACTGTGGGGGCTGTGACCTGGGTCCATCCCTGCCTCTTTGTCTCCTGCCTGCCTGCTGCTTTTAGTACTTCCTGCCCTCTTGCCCCAGCCTTGGCCTACTGGTTCTCCCTCCAGCATGGGAATGAGATCTTCCAGACCAACTCAAAAGACTCCTCTGAGTCCATCCTGCCCACCTCCCCCAAATGCAGGTGACATTTGCCTCCCTCACCAGACTGTGCCTCTCCTCTCTCAGGGATTCATGCCGGATGCTGTCGATAACCCAGCCTCTGTGCACATGACTTCTGACCCGCTCATCTGTGTCTATATTAAACCAAGTTATAAGGGTCAGTGAGCCTCTGCCAGCTCCATTCATGCCCAGGCCCATGTCGCCAGTTGGCACCAAATGGCCACCGTACACCACCCTCCACCCCAGTCAGTCAAGCTGATTCTCTGACCTGGAGGCAGGAGGTGTTTTCATGTGAGTTTTGCATCCACATTCCAGGCACTTCAAAAATGAGTTACTGATTGCTTTTCTCATAACAAAAGAAAAAATTGAGTAACTGAGGTAAGATATCTGAAACTTGAAACAAAATGGGCGAATTCATACCTTCTTGGAGGAAGTCAGGAAAGTGGCAGGATGCTGGGAGGATCTGTGAGACCAAAACATGGGTAGAGTCAGGCCAGGACTGTCCTGCCACCCCTTGCCCTCCACGCCAGTGGCTCCCACCCCATCCCGGAGGCCCTCGGCGCTCCCCAAAGACAGCTCTGCCCTCTGACTTCACGTTTCTTCTGCTCTGACTGGCCTGCGCAGGCCTTGTGGCTGAGACTCGCACAGAGAGGGAACCGGCGTCAAGCCCGCGCTCTAACCAGGGCCACTGAACTGTTTCACGACAGAATCGGGTCTCTTATTTTAGCCTTCAATCCAGTGACTATAGCCCAACTGTTTTATACTTATGTTCTAGTTTTAAAAATCTTGCTTTAATGTATGTTTGAAAGCCTGTTGACTTCCCAGAGGTTTTAAAACTAACAGAATTAAAAATAACATAAATTAGAAGCCAAACTGTGCCCTGGAGGTTGATAAGGACATGGTTTTAAAGGAATGGGAAGTGCCCCTGGCGGCACAGCAATGCAAACATCCTGGCCTGGGCACACCCACCACAGACCCCTCCACTGACCTTCAGTTCCCCAGAACTACAGTCACAGCCTAGCAACCACAGTTCTGAGGAGAAAACCACCCTGAGGACATTCAGATGTGAGGGCCCCTCACCCAGGAAGACCTGTGCTGATGCCTCTTTACTAGACATCACAGCCCAGTCACAGGGGCCCAGCAGGAATGCCTTTGTTTCCCTCAGGCCATGGCCCTTTAACTTCTCACCCACCCCCATTCTGAGAGCCCCAGCTGCTCCTGCCTCCTTGCTGCCTGACTTTGCAACAAAACTTTCCCTTTTATAAAAAAAACCCAAAAAACAAAAAGCTTCTATGTCTAGACTGACTGTAAGCATTGGGCAAAGCAAACATATACATTGGTAACAAATGAAACAGGAAAAATTCTTCTAAAAGCTGATAAAAAGATCCCCTAAAAAGGCCTGTAGAGAAGTTACTGGTGTCTGACAAATGACGTCCTTCCATGTCCTTCCATGCCTGGCCTGCACCAGAAATAATCCCCCCATTTCCTTCCACGGAACGCCTTCCCCTCCAACCTCTCTTGTCTTCTGGAACATTCTTTTTCCTAGTCAGCAGGGTTAACACCAGTTCTCTCCACAGGCCACATGGCTCATACATTACATGATAAGGGCCTGCAGGGCTGGTCTTCCCACAGGGCTGTGCGTACCATGCTCTGCCTGCCTCCAGCAACGAGAAATGGAAACGTGGGATGCTGCAGCTTTGACGGGAGCACCTCCTCTCTGATGAGGAAGGATTTCACTTTCCACTGTTCACTTTTAGCAAGAGCAGGTGGAAGGTGTTTGGTTTCCATGCAGTATTCCCAGCTTTGTTTCTTACCAGAGGCTTCTGGGAGAGCACAGGAGGGAGCTGCCTCCTTCCCTGTTTGAACAGCTTGCCTTGCACTCGGCATCACAGACTTCTTCAGAATGACTCACCACACAATCATCTCAGAGAAACAGGACCTCAGTGGGACTGGAAGGCTTTTGAGATCTGTAATGATAGGGACTTCAGCCTCTTCAGGACATTATGGAGAGAGCCCTAATGCTCTCCTTTGTCGTCATCGTCTTCATCTTTGTTATCATCCTCCTCCTCTTCCTCCTGTTGCCCCTCCTCCTCCCCTTCCTCCTCCTCCTTCTCCTCCTGATCTTCCTCCTCCTCCTGATCTCCCTCCTCCCCCTGATCCTTATCCTCCTCCTCCTCCTCCTGATCCTCCTCCTCCTGCCCCTGTCACCTCCTCTAGTCCTGGGGTGTGTTTCCAGGGCTCACAGTAAGGGGTGCTTGACACACTTCTGTACAAATTCCTTTCTCTTCTTCATCTCTCCTGTGTTGGATAGACTTGTCCAAGACCAGGTCACACTTCATAACCTTCTTATCAAGGTCTTAAGAAAAGAATTTTGCCAGCTTGGAATCTAAAGCTTTAACCAGATGAGTTTTTAATCCTTAAGAATTGTTGGTACTGAAATCAACCTTGGACTTTGCATTGCTCTCTTGTCCTCCTGAAAGCTTAGGGCACCATCTAGGTATGTCCAGTCAGTGTCTTGGGTTCTTGAGAGTTAGGTAAGCTCCCTCCCTCTTACTGAAGGTTGAGATAGTGCCCAACTCCCCCCAGTAGGACATGAGTCATGCTTCCTTGGTCACTTTAGGTTATTCCTCCATGCGACTGGTCCCCACTGGGCTGGTTACCTTTCCCAGATGCCTGGCCCCTCCAGGGCCTGACTGTGAAAGTGAACAGGATTTGAGGCGCCCAGTTGTGTTCTGGACCTGCCTGTCTTCTTCCCTGGCCCTACCGCCCCTTCCCCATCCCCACCCAAGGTTTGTATAACCAGGAACAAGGTGCCAGAGTAAGAGACCATCAGGGGTGCTTTGCCTGGGGCCGCAAGGGCATATCAAAGGGCCGTGGGACAGGATAGTGGGATGTTATTTAGATGCCAAGCACTAGCAATTTCCTCTGAAAACTCTGATTTCTGGTATTGTTAGAAAACCTGGCAGATCTGACCACTGGGTTCACACTTGCAGACAATGCCAGCTCGGGTAGAGGGCAGACTCTCCCTTTGGTTAGGGAGGGGAGCCAGCTCCTCTCCACCAAAGTCCCCATGTCAATCTGGCTGTCAGGGGCTGTGTATTGGTGCCCTGCCCACAGCGAAAAGATGCAAAACTGTCATTACTCCTGTGGGTCCCTGAAGTGCTGATGACGACAGGAATTCCTCAGGCAACTGAGATTTTATTTCACAAACAAGCCTCTGGTTTATTGATGCTCTCTTGGTGCCTGCTTTATGCTAAACATCAGCTAGAGTTTCCATCATGTCATGTAAAAATAACAAAGGAACAACAAGCACTTGGAAGGCACTCTGAACACCCCAACCGTCCAGCTGCTTACCGCAGAGGCGGTTTGAAAGGGATCGGCAGACTGGGCCCAGGCTGGAGCCATGGAAGTGGAGGCTTGGTGGGAGAGTCACTTCTGCATGGCCAGGAGGGTATGTGACAGTTACCAACAGGAGAGAAATAAATTTTTAGGGAGCACAGCCTTTTGAGTAAACTACCCCCACACCAAGATCCAACCTTTTTGCATCTACAATGAGCCTGGGAACTTGCATCCTGGTGTCTAGTTCCCTTGTCCTCCACTGATTTCCCTGTTTGCTCCACATCACCTCCTTCCACTTCCCCTTCCCAGAGCAGCTGAATTCCCCACCCTGAGGGATCACCAGTGGGGGAGGAATGAGGACACCAGTTATATCAACAGATAGCTCTTAACTGTATCCTACACATGAATTCCTAGTTATGAAAAATAGAAATGTGCATCCCACCAGCAAGTCATTTGGAAGGGAAGGACTAGAGAGAGGGAAGGAGACTGTCTCAAAAAGAAATGCAAGAAGTTGCTACTTCATGTAGATGGGAAGCTATGGCCTGAGACTTTCAATGGTTGACAGTTGAGCATTTCAGACTAACAGGGGGAAAAGGTAGGATGAAGGAGAGGACAGGAGAGTTCTGAGAGGCAGTGTCCAGGGCAAAATTCTCCTGCATTGTTGAGTCGTGGCGGGAGGAGGCTGAAATCCCAGGTCCCTTAACTGGGTCTCTGCTCAGTGCTTGTCTGAGAAACCCAGACCTTTTCTGTTTGGCTCTGGGCCTCTCTGATCACCAGATGTTCTCCCTCTGATACTGCTCCCAGCCCTGAAGAAGTCATTTTCTGTGAGACCTTTCTTTATACCTGTGCCAATGGCTGTGTTCTCACCTTCTGGGGAGGCTGAGCATGAGTGGCTTGTTTATGAGGCTTGCCTCACTGAGCCAAGGGATCTTGTCCAATTTGGGAACAGAAGTCTGGAGAGAAATGGAAAGAGATCATTTTTGCAGAATCAGTTGCACTTGCCGTCCATATGATGATCAAAGTAAGCGAATTAAGCATCTACACAGCAGCCGACTCTTTACAAAACGTTTTTCTGAGCGTGTTCTGGTGGCTTGGGGGTTAAAGCTGTGCCTGGGAGCAACCTTCTACTCTCAGCTTAGGGCTGCCCTCCACCCTCATCTCATCCCTTCTCAGAGGCAAAGAGGAAAGAACCACATTTGAAGCTATAGACAACTGGGGAGTAATCGCACTTAATTCTTTTTCCTGCTGTGTGATCTTGGACCACATGGCAAACTCTCTGAGCCTGTTTCATCTTCTGTGAGAGGGGGACTGAAGCCTCACTTTACAGGTGAGAGCACAGGGCAGAAAGCTCCAGGGAGGCAGGGTTGTTGTATCACCATCAGCATCCGCCATTACCATCAGCATCGTAAGCAGCACCCCAGGATCCTAGGGGCATGTGTCCTTAGCTAAGGGTCTGACTTAATAACCTGCACACAGACTGAGGTGAGATTTCAATATCCCAAAAAGTATATAGCAATATAAACAAAAGAAACAAGAAATAAAAAGGAAAACAGAAAAAACACTCATAAAATACATTTATATTTTTTAAAGGAAAACTAAAAGCTTTCTTCTACCAGCCTAGCTCCTCTCCCTGCCTGTCATGATGTCAAAGCCCTGCTTTTATTACTTTTTCCTTCTTCCTGCCTGAGGCTTCAAACGTAGGTCCCTGGACTTTACAAGATCAGACTCCCTTCTGCGGGAATTTGCTCTCCTGGCCACTGGGCTTGGGGGCCGGCGCCTGGGCGCGGAGCCGAAGAACCTCGGAGCAGCCAGCAGGGGGCAGCAGCGCCCCGCGGGGCCGCCAGCCGGGAAGGGCGCTCTAGCCGCGCTGTGGAGTCAGACCCGGAAGAGCTCTTCCGCCGTCGCGACCCCGGCGCCCCGGGTGGGAAAGGAGGCGGCGGCCGCCGGGTCTGCTGTGCCCCCTGGGGACTCGGCAGCAGGTGGGTGCTGGGAGGGCGGCGGCGGACGGAGGCCCCGAGGGCTGCACGGGGCGCCCCGGGGACACCTGAGCAACCAGGGCCGGTCTCCCGCGGGCGGGTCCCCGCTGCAGGGAGGGCGTTCCCGGACGTCTGAGTGGGAGCAGAACCTGTCGTGGCCTCCACTCCCAGCCTTGCGGATGGCATTTCTGACTCCGTTTCCCCGTTGTGGAAGGGGGTCATGGCGTCTGCCCTCGCAGGGCTTCGCTCATGCAAGCAGGACGTTAGCTCCTCGGAAGATGTTAGTTCCACTAAGGGACGAAGAAGCGTCCGTTTCAGGTCCTTGGATTTAGCGAAACTGCAGGGCACACAAACTTTGTATTTTGTGCTGGTTACTTGTCTTTAGACCAGTATCTTTATTTATTTTTAAATAAAATGCCTTTCAGAACCCAGTAAAAACTCTGGCTCCTCATAAATTGCAGCTATAGGCATGTAGCCACGGGGAGGGTTTTTGAATGTTCCGAAGCCCATCCCAGCCCCAGGGATATGTGAGCCCCCAGTAAAGAACTGATTTCGCTAGAGACATAAGACAGTCTTTGGGGTCAGACCTTGGTTTGATTCTGGCTCCACTGTTTACCACGGTTAACTTGGGCTTAAGTTACCTAAGCAATCTGAATTTTAACTTTAAAAAAATTATTAATTTAAAAAATAGGGCTCATACTGGCTTGCAGGCTTATGGAGATTAAATGAAAGAAGCTACAAGAAGGCTCTTCACACATTGTAGGCGCTCAATAAGGGTTAGGCAGCTCAGCAATGTCTGCTGCTATGGAAAGGATTATAATTTGAAATCTGAAATGAAATTTCAGTGTCCATAATTATTAAATGCCTGTTTTGCTCAGACTTTTCATAAATAAGTTAGTTTGATTTGAACTCACTCCCACCCATGACCTTCCCTGACTTTAACAGGTTCGTCATCTCTTTTTTTCTAGGACTGTGCTGTCCTGCCTCAGGGAACAAACTCATCTAGCCTGGGTTGCTGCCGTTGAAAGCAAGGACGGGTCAGCATACTGTCACCCACAGAGCAGCGTGGAATTTCCAGAGAGGACTCACTTGACGTGATAAAGAACAACTACACAGGCTTCTGCAAGGGAGACTGAGGGGAAGGATAATGTGTGCCCAACCCGCAGCTAACGTCAAGGAGCCCAGGTGGCAGAAAGTCTTGTATGAACGACAGCCCTTTCCCGACAACTATGTGGACCAGCGCTTCCTGGAAGAGCTGCGGAAGAACATCTATGCCCGGAAATACCAATACTGGGCTGTGGTTTTTGAGTCCAGTGTGGTGATACAGCAGCTATGTAGTGTCTGTGTTTTTGTGGTCATCTGGTGGTATATGGATGAGGGTCTTCTGGCCCCCCATTGGCTTTTGGGGACCGGCCTGGCTTCTTCACTGATTGGCTATGTTTTGTTTGACCTCATTGATGGAGGTGAAGGGCGGAAGAAGAGTGGACGGACCCGGTGGGCTGACTTGAAGAGCGCCCTGGTCTTCATTACTTTCACATACGGGTTTTCTCCTGTGCTGAAGACCCTGACAGAGTCTGTCAGTACCGACACCATCTACGCCATGTCAGTCTTCATGCTGTTAGGCCACCTCATCTTCTTTGACTATGGCGCCAACGCTGCCATCGTGTCTAGTACGCTGTCCTTGAACATGGCCATCTTTGCTTCTGTCTGCCTGGCCTCACGCCTGCCCCGGTCCCTGCATGCCTTCATCATGGTGACATTTGCCATCCAGATCTTTGCCCTGTGGCCCATGTTACAGAAGAAACTGAAGGCATATACTCCCCGTAGCTACACGGGAGTCACGCTGCTTTTCGCCTTTTCAGCCTTGGGAGGCTTGTTGTCCATCAGTGCTGTGGGAGCGATTCTCTTTGCCCTCCTGCTGCTGTCCATCTCATGCCTCTGCCCTTTCTGCCTCATTCGCCTACAGCTTTTTAAGGAGAACATTCATGGGCCTTGGGATGAGGCTGAAATCAAAGAAGACTTGTCCAGGTTCCTTAGCTAAGTTAGGGCCCTCCATTCCGTCGTCAAGGTGATGGATAGACTAGCCTCTCAGCTAGTGTAAGGTTTGAAGACAGAGTTCTTTTCTGGAAGCAGTCTGCTGATGTGGGTGGGAGGACAGGCATCAAAAGAAAACCAAAGTCTTGGGTGGTGAAGATTCTTATCCTTTCAGTTGTTTTGTGGATCAGTCGGCTTTCTGGGGCCCTCATGAATGATTGCCTCTCATGTTTCACTGTAGCAACTAAAGTGATATGGTTTCTATTAAAAACTGTAACATCCATCAGATTGTCTTGTGATTTTTCTCTTAAGTTGAAAGCAGACGGGCATGAAGCGCAAAGGGGATATGAATGTACATGTGCAGTTGCCTCTTTAGCTTTTTTGGTGCATGAGTGCTGCTCTGTTGCTCAGACCCTAGAACTCTAGAAGCTGATCCACTTATGTTACCTGACATCACAGAATTAACCCTGACTCAGAGTTTCTTCTGAGTTCTTAGTAAGGCACAGGACAACTCACAACAAGGGAGTGTGTGAGATGTCATAATACACAAGCGAAATGGCAGGGGAATTCAAAGAGGCCTAAGATCTAGTTGAGCTTAAATATTTAGGGAATAGTTATTAGGATATACTATTATTATTATATTATTGAGGCACACCCTGGTGGTTCAGGCACTCAGTGAGTGACTGGGGCGTAGACCCTGTAAAGCCCAAGGACTGGGTTTGGGACTTGGGTTGGGGGGAACTGAAAATACATAAAAGTGCTTTCTCCTTTACCTTCCTTAAAAAAATGCTTCTTCCTTGAAAAACATCTGTATATTATAAGCTGCACCCCAATTTCTTAAGGGCTTTTTATGAAAAATAAGATTTATTTACAAAGTCACCTTCAAATGTAAGCCATACCTGATTTTCGGGAGCATTAAATGGCCAAAAATGACTTATAATCGAATCACTACAGTATATATAAAATTTAACTTGATCTGTAGATGTTTATCAAATCCTGCATTATGCTCATACATTTCCTAATAAGCAATGTTTTATTTCTCTAAACATAGATTTCTTGAAAATACCCTCAACAGGGTTGTCAGCTACATCTTCAGACATCTCTGACATTCTTTTTCTGACTTAGACTGAGGATAGTGTTTCACGATTCAAATGGGTTGTTTCCCCTAAGGGCGGTCAGTTGCCTTTCACAGTCCCAAGGATGCTGGCCGACGGGGAGCGAAGGACCCTGGAGACTGACCGGTGGAGCTCAGAGCATCTGTCCGCTGCCTGCATTGGCTTTGGCCTCTGTCTCCAGAGAGGCCCCACTGACTCAGTTATATTGTCTACACCAGGAACAGTGTTAGTGTAGTCAAAGTTGTAGGAAATGGTGCTGTTTTTAGGTGGTAATACATTTGCCTTAGTTGAGTGGGTTTCTGATAATGAACCTGAGGGAGCTCATGTAGCAGCAGCAGCCATGTCTGTGCAGAAAGTTTCCCAAGTTTGAACCACAGTCCAAAAGTTCCTCAGCAGGGTGAATGAACGTGCCCATGTCTGGTGTTGGGAGGCACCCAAGGTCTAATCCTATACAGTTGGTGGTTGAAGCTCAGTGTGGAGGTGGTAGGGGATGGGGAGTTGGCGGGGTGAATGTGAGGGTGTCGGTCAGGACAGCAGATGGTCAGAGGGAGGTGGTGGCTATGGGGACAGGTCTAGTTAAAAGGCTGTGCAGGGGCCTGAAGAGAGCGCGATGTGTGCCAAGGGCCTGAATGTCCTGGCAGTGGAGAGCTGCAGCTGGGCGAGGGCTGATGTCCGAGAGTGATGGACACTGAATGATTGTATTCTGTGGCCATTGGCAAATTAGAGAACTTTGAGAAGGGATATAAAATTTCTACCAAGCATATTTGCATATGTAAAATTCTAACAGCAGACACCAAGCCTGGGGACGCTGTGGCAATAGCAAGACACGAGGACCTGAGGACATCAGTGGGCATGAAAATGAGGGGCCTGGTGAAGACATGATGAGGAAATTTGGTAAATTCAGGTGGGGATATGGAAGGACGATTGGCATTTCTGCCTTATGTTTCCATGAAAAAACAAGGAGAAGTAGATAAACTTGAAGTTTGAGGTGCCCGAGATGTAGGCTAAGGCATCTGAAATGTACTATCTAAAGGTATTGGCTCAAAATTCTGGACATAATCCTGAAGGGGATTAAGATCCAAACAGGGCCCAGTGCTTTTGTACTTGGAATTCTTTGTGCAGGGTAAGGTGCCCCACAGCCTGCTATCGGGAAATTGGAAATGAATCACAGCAGTGTCACTGGAAGGCCAAAATGGTAGGAGCCAAAGGGAAAGGGGCTTGCCTATGAAAAGAGAAGAAAGAACAGCCCAGGAAAAAGGCTCACGGGAGATGCAGCAATTGCTTATATACCCGTTAAGGGTGCGAGTGAATCCTGATTTGTTCACTGCATCATGATCCATAGGAAGAGGAGATACCCTTTGAAGTTGGAGCAGGGCAAGTTTAAGACAGATGACAATATCACTATATATGCTTGTGGTATTTAACTTCAAGAAGTTTCACAGGCAGGAATACAGTTTCAAAAAAAATTGGGGGGAAACATGCAAATAATAGTCATACATGTTTTGGAGGAAAATGTTAAGAAGTCCCAACCCCCTGAGGTTGAGGAGGCTCATTTACAGCCTCTTCTGTGCCAGCACGGGACTGCAGGCCAAGCTCACAACGGTTCTGACCTGGCGTGACTCATGGCAGGAAAGTCACCCACCACTTAAGTGCAGGGATCTAGTCACTTTCTTAAACTGCACCCAAGTGTGAGTAGAATATTAATTCAATTTTCAGAGAATTTTATGGGGGTGTGTGTGTGTAGAAAAGGCGGGCAGGAAGGGAGGAGAGGGTTACACGAGTATTGGAGTGAAAATCTAACCTCCCAACTACTCATTTGTATAGGAGGTGATCTGCCCTTCGCCTTCTGCCTGCCATCCTCCCAGCTCCACTCCTCACCGGTTACAGGGGAAGCTGGAGGCCAAGACAGACAAGTCAGAGCACAGAAGTGGGAGCCCACTTCTCACATCCTTCCAGAAGGTTCCCAGGGACTGTCAGTGGTAGTCTGTGGGGTAGTGGGCGGCCTTTAGTTTGCAGGCCCAGCTGCTGAGGACTGGCTAGAAGGCCCTGCAGGCGTCTGAGGGCAGCAGCAGGCACTGGTTAAGTGTGGCCGCCAAGTGGGTTACGCTTGTCTGCGGAGTCGATTCTGTTAACTTTTAAGTGAGCCTTTGGGAAGCCGGCTTAAAATGGGGCTTTAAGAATTCACGCTGAGCATATTCAAGGAAGCAGCCAGGCCATCCTTCGCATCTTTTAAGCCAGAGGCTTAAAGGTCAAGTGAAGCAAAAATAAGCCAGCAGAGGGCATCAGTCACACAGGATTACAAGTCAACCCCATGAAATGCAGGGAAGTAGGGCGGGGCCACAGTGCCATCTTGTGGAAGTCATTGATAGTCCTTTCCATAATGAAACTCCCGGGAGCCTTGGAAATCTTGCTGAATTGTGGGACATAACTATACCTTCTGAGGTCCCCTCACGTTTGGGAAATACATAGCATGCTGGGGCCTGTTAAATGAAAAGTTACTTCTTCCAGCACTCAGACACTTTGCCAGGCGTTGTATATACATTATCTTCCCTGCTTCTCATAACAATCATGAATACAGGTATTATTTTCATTTTACAGTTGAGGAGACCAAGACACGGAGTCAGGAGCTGGCAGAAAGGCATGTTGAGCTCTGGGCTGGCACCTACTTCCCTGCCAGCGGAACTGCATTCAGGGCTGGAGCCTAACTGGTAGGCTGGTGCTTCGAATGCTTTGTCGAATTTCTCATCGCCTTTCTCCCCTGTTCTCACAGCATCCAACAAAGCACTGATTGTCCACAGAAGCTTACCCCTACTTATATGCTACCATTCACATTTTATGAGGTTTGGCTTCAGGGACTCATTCATTCAACAAATACTTAGTGAGCACCAATGAAATGACAGATGTTATTCTTGTGTGAATAGAAAGGACACACCTCCTTGACCTAGCCGAGTTGACATTCTAGCAGGAGGAGACAGACAATAAACATGAGCAGATGATAAAAAATGCTGCGAACAGGAGAGGAAGAAGTGGTATGATTTTAAATAAAGCGTCAGGTTTGGTAGCATTTAACCAAAGACTAGACAGAGGTGCGGGAATGATAATAATCTGGATTCTCAGGAAGAATGTTCCAGGCAGAGGGAAGAGCCACTGCAAAGATCCTGGGTGGAAGACGCCTGGGGTGTATGGGGAGTACCAAGAGTGACTGAAATGGAGTGAACAAGGGAACAGGAGATGAGGCCATGAAGGTAACGTAGGAGGCTCGGTCACGTGTGGCATCATAGACTCCTCAAAGAACTTCAAGATGGGAGGCACTAGCAGGTCTTAGAATACAGGGGGAACATAACCTGACATACATTTTGAAAGACTCCTTCAGGTTGGTGTAGGGCAGGGAGGAGGACTAGGAGTCTCTTCGAGTGTCCCAGCAGGGATGTTGGTGACTCGGAAGGAGTGACAGCAGGAGAAGTGGTGAAAACAAATCCCGATCTGGATATACTTTGAAAGCACAGTCAGGGGTTCCTAACATTTTAGATGCAGGGCATGAAAGCAAGAGACTCACGCGTGATTTTTTATGGTTTAGGATCTGAAAGAGCTGAAAGGTGAGATGCCCTCAACTCAGATACAGGCAGAGGGGATGTAGAGGGGAGACTTGGTGGGGAAGGATCAGGAGTTCAGCGTGAGGCATGTAGAGCATGAAATGTAGACATACAGGCTAAAATCTTGAGTAGGGAGTCTGGGTATGAGGAGTGATGGGAATATATAAGTTTGGAGTATATTGGTCTATATGTGGTATTTAATGCTAGGAGACCACATGGGATAACCAGAGATGTTGATACACAGAAGAAGACCAAGAACTCCAATTTAAAAGGCTGGAGAGAAGAAGAGAAAAATTGAAAACACAACCATGGAGGAAGGAGGGAAGTCAAATGCAGTTGACTCAGGGGACAAAGTATTCAACTGTGATCAGATCAAAATTCAACACAGGACTGAGAATTGATCACTGGATCTAGGAAGGTGTTTTGAAAAGAAGTTTTTTTTGTGGAATGGTGGGAATTAAAATCTATTTGGAGTGGGTTTAAGAGAATAAAACAAGAGGAAATATGGTACTAAGTATAGACAGCATTCTGGACTTCTGCTGAAAGGAACTTTCTGAGATACCCAGGAGGTAGACCGGAAACTGAAAGGAGGCGAGAAAAAGAAGTTTTTTTTTTTAATGAGAAAAATGATAGCACATTTATATGCTGACGAAGATGAAACAGTAGAAAGTAATAACTGATGATGAAGAAAGGGACAAATTGCCTGGGTGTAGTATTCTGAGCAGGTGAGAGGAGATGGGATCTAGTATAAATGTGGGGACTGACTCTAGATGGGGACGTTGATCATTGGAAGGGACAGTCTATAGATACAGATGCCAATAAGGAGTAGAACATATGTGGATAAAGTGATGGGAGTCTTTGGAAGTTTTTTTTCTGATTATGTCTATTTTCTTATGGAAGTAGGAAACAATCAGCTGAGAGTGAGAATACAGGAGGAAGTTTTTCAGTGAGAGGAGAGAAGGTATGGAATAGGTTAGGGCACTGGGAGAGTGAATAACATAGTTTTATATAATTCTTGTATAATTGCCCAGCAGTAGTAAAGAGCTCATTTTAGTATGGTGGTCACGTATTTAAAGTGAAAACAATTCGTGTGCGTGTGCATGTGTGTGTGTGTGTGTGTGTGTGTGTGTGTGTGTGTCCAGACCATGTACAGCAACATGGGTGGTGAAAACCAGAGTAGATAGAGTTGAATTTACACAGGATGATGATTTTATGAAATTAAGAGAAGGATAAAGGAAAAACGTTTATATGCATGCATGGACATGACTTCCATGATTGATCATGGGATTTTAGGGAGAGTGAACCTCAAGGGGAAAGGTTAATGAATTAGAGATTCAAGGGTTAGAGAGACAAGAAGTGAAGATCAATAAGCAGATAATGGTAATAACTTCGGGAGTGACTGAGGTAGGCTGAAGGGCAACATCACTGGAGGAGTGACTTCTAAGGAAGTGAGAAATGAGAGGGATGCGGAGTTGGAAGGATTACCTGCAGATAGGTTAGAATCCCCAAGAATAAAGACAGAATAAGACAGAAGTGGTGCTGGAGAAAGTGACAGTGAAACTGGAGCAAAAATAATACAGAAATAAAGGGGAATTAATAGTGGAAATATCACCATTGAGGGTCATTATCTGATACCACACTCTTCCGAGGGCTCTAAGGAGGAGGAGGAAGAATGGTCTGGAAGCAAACTTGAAAAAAGAAGGAAAGCTAGCCCCAGGCTTTGGGTTCTTAGAGGAGACAGGATGCCACCTTCTCAGAAGGTTGCAGGGAAAGCAGTGCCTTAGGGAAGACTCTGGCCCTGTTAGAGCAAGGAAGTGAAGGGCACATTTTGCTGATGACGGCAGTGACTGCCAGAGGGCACAGTAGAAGAGTTTCAAAAGTTGGGGAGGGCTGGGAGGAGAACACAAAACAGGTGTGTATGAAACTGATGGCGAGTGGGAAAGAAGGGCGACATAGTAATCCAGAGGTCTTCGGTTGACTGACACAGGTTGGGATAAAAAGCCAATAATGTAAGTCCCATTGGGTTCAAGGCAGATGTTGGTGGTGCAAATGTGTCAGTGGGTGGGGAGGAATGAACTTCTGGGGTCTCCTCTTCACCTTGAAGGAGGTGTGGGTTTAACACGCAGACCTCCTCATGTCATTGTTTGTTAATGAGATGACTAATGTGCTAGCTGTTTGGCTAAGGCATGATTTGTCTGGAGCCCTCTGGAAACAATGAAACACAGTTCCTGAGGGCAGTGCACAGCTCCAATGGTGAGGCAGTGCCATCGGTAGTGCTCTAGAACGTTTGATTCTGGACAAAATAGTCAGAGTTTAGGTGAGAGTCAGAGTTGGAAAGTTGTGTCTAAGGAGGCACATTCCTGGGACCAGTGGAGGGGTGCAGAGAGCTAAGCTTCAGGGAGGGAGGTTGACTGAGATTTTGCTAATGCATTTAGTTTCTTGGGGCTTTTGGAAGCCACAGATGCCACCCATGTTGGTTTGTTTCCCTTGGGAGACAGTAGCAACCAGCACTGAGACCAAAGCATGATTTCGTTCCAGGTATAGCACTGTGATGAAGGGAGGGACCATGCCCCAGAGACAAGGTCAACAGGAAGCATCTGTTTTCCAACCATGATGCTCCTGGTTCCTCATGCCCCTCAGATAAAGCAGGGGTAAAAGTGCCATCGGAAGGGCCTAAGAGAAACGAATGATCTTTTCTGTCACCAGCAGGCATCCATTTACACATGGATTCAGATGACACCCAGATTGGTCCAAGGTTTCTGCCCAGAACAGACTAGCTCTACAAGCCCTTGGCCACAGAGTTGTTGGGATGATGGAACATATTGATTTTACCCCGACGGCGGTCACGGGGAACTGCGGTCCCACAGGCTCACTGGGAGCTGGTTCCTAGCTGTTTCCCAAACTCTGATTGTCTCCGTGCCTGTTCTCAGTTCTGCCTGTGACCTCGTGCAGGACCCTGGCTGGGGAGTCCTTGTTCCCACCCCTTCTGACATTTGCCCACAGGTATGAGAACCAGGGGAAAAGTCAGCCTGGAAGACTGGCTTTTCTGCAGTGTGACAGGGAGTTTCAGCAGTGAGGGCTGATTGGAGGTAGGACCATGTGGGATTCTCTGGAGTCCGGTGTCTTTCTGGTCCCCTGAGGTCTGCAAAGGCTTTTCAGTGTGCCTACTGTCAGCTCTGGGTGCATTTAGATGGGAATTGGGGCAGGAGAGCCAGACTTTTTATAAATTGCTGACATTTAACTTGGTCAAAACAGCGTGAGGGTAGCTATTTATCTTCTCTACTCATCCAATTGTCTGCCTCCAAATCTGAATTTAGTATGTTGACAGCATTGTGATTCTATAGTAGTTTGTAGTGAAAAAAAAAAAGTGTACGTTATGCAGTGAAGGCAGCTGGTATGTCCTTTGAAATGACATAGAGCAGTATAGTATCCAAAGATCCTTGTGATTTCTTCAGATGCAGACTCCATAGTATTAGAAAAGACTAAAGAAGTTAGTTTCCCTCCCTCCCTCCCTTTCTCCCTTCCTTCCTTCCTTCCCTTCTTTCCCTTCAGCCCTCCTCCCTCCCTCCCTTCCTTTTTGAGTTCAGAAACACATTTAATGTATTTACCCTATGACAGCAATACCATCCCCAGCAATATACAGAAATATATACATATATATATTTTATATGTGTGTATATATGCATATGTGGATGTATGGAATGCTCACATTCCTGACATATGTGAGATATCATAAATGCAATGACCTTGATGCATTATTTGTCATAGTAAAATATTGAATAGTAGACATTTTAATAGCAAAACACTGGAAAAAATAAATGGACTCAACTAGATATATGCAGTTATTCATGAATTACTATGCAGCAAATCTGAATGTTAGCTTGTTTTAAGGAAATGCTCAGAATACTAAAAAACAAAGCATATGCTTTGGTGTTATATTGTGAAGTTGATGCTGATTCAGTGTCTTCTCTCTTGGCTTTGATACAATCCCTGTGCTTTATCGACTATAACCAAAAAGCTGATTTCTGAAAAACTGTATATAACGTAGTCATATGAAATCAGTTAAATGAAAATTAGCAATTTTGTGTGACCTCCATTAATCAAGTCTTCCTCATGAGCTAGGGAGCACTGTATACAAGAAACTTTTTTTCTTTTTTAACATCTCAACTTGGAGCAAAGTTTCATGTTTTTTAAATGGATGCACCATTTAGAAGGTTTACTTTGGAATCTCATGAAACCAGGCTCAAGAATTCAACATCAATTTTCTTAGGAATTAAAAAAAATACTACTTAATGCTGTTATAAAACAGACTTTGGCAAGCACAGCATTTTCTCAGACTAGAAGGAACAAACGTACTTCCTTATCATCTCTGGACTTCTCAAATTCTAGGATGTGTGTGGAAACACTCCTCAGAGCATATGAGGTTCTTATGTTGAGAGACACTTATTTACCAGGGAAGCAGGAAAGGACTGGAAGTTTTGCTTATGTTGTCTCCTACCTTTAGTTCTCTTTTCTGCATCTCCTAAATGTCCCAGGTTTTTCTAGCCAGAGACTGAGGAACTCGTTGCAAGTTAATTCTGAATCTAGAGCCTTTTAGTTAGAAGCCAGAGTTCACAGACTGCCTTCCATTTCGATACCATGATATCTTTTTCTCAACCATCACTTTGTGTGATTGAAAGTCTTGTATGAAACTCTTCCATTAGGGGTGAGAACTTGGGCTTCTGATTGGTTGAAATGAGTTCTTTTGTTCTGCCTTTGTCAGAGATCAAAGTCATCAGGTTCTGGAATGTTAAGTGTTGAGTCAAAGGGACAATCTGGGTCTAGAACCCAAAGAGCTGCTTCAGCACCAAAGTGGGTCACAGGTCTCGCCAGAAAAAAAACAAATGTAATTTTCTCATATCACAGCCCCAAAGTACTTATTACACTATTTTGTAAGCTACTTTTACCTGGTCACTCCTCCTGGTGGTCTCAGGAATTAGGTCACTATCATGAATTCAAGGACCGTTTGGTGCATCAGTAAAAGGATGAGAATATTTAAAAACTGCTGTATTAAAGGCATAACTGTTGGTTCCTCCTGATGATCTTGAGTTGTAAGCCACAAAAAAATCCAACTTTTTCAACCTTTCCATTAAATAGACTATGGAGATGGGGTTAGGAAGAGTTGGGGAAACTATATTAGAAATAGTAAATAGTAACAAACCTTAGTATAGTTAAATTTTATTCCAGGTGGCTCCTTACCCCTGTGCTACCTGCTTTTTTTTTTTCTCTCTCACCTGCAGATGGTACGGAAGGGACCATACGTCCTTCTCCAGGGAATCATCTCAATCTGCTACCACAACTTGTCATTGTTCATCAGATCTGTTTTAAAGATTTTTTTTTTTTTTTTTTTTTTAGGAACAGCATGCAAGAATGTAGGTGAATGGGTGGGGATGAAGGGGAGGAGGAGGAAGAGAAAGGAGAAAGAGGTGGAGGAGGAGGCAGCATTTCATTTACTTATTATATTTAGCTTTTTCCCATTGGCCCTGGGTCCCTGGGATGTACGTGGACTGCACCCAACTGCTGCTCCACCAGGGTGTTCCCTTTTTAAACATCCAAACCATGTGAGAAGAAATACAGGAGTGCAGATCAGTTGGGGAAACGTTGACTCTTCCAGCCTATTTCAGAAGGGAGCACTATTAATATCACTATACAGCTGTATGCATTGCTAATTCGTAAACTTTTTATTTCTATGACTCATTTAAAAATGCTACCTCATGTCTTCATTCATTGTTCTTTTTCTACTGGAATTAGAGGAAAATTGTTCTGTCGTCTTGCGTCATTGATTTTGTGAGATGACAGCCGTCACTCTCCACAGAGGCCAAGCGGATGCTCCCTAAGAACTTAGACCTGTTGGAGAGGATTAATGTTTTAAAATATGCTTAGGAATAAAAATAAACTGGAATGTATTATTAAAAATGTTTTAAAGAAGCTAACACTGTCGATGAAAATAAAGCCATGTTTAAGACAAAGAGGAACTACATCCAACACTTGAATTAAAATGAGTTGGGGAGAAACTACCTGCTAATCAACCTCATTTTCTGCTTGGAAAGGCGGTGGGACACACTGCAGAAAGGTGGTCTGGGGAAGCAGAGCACTGTCAGATGAGAAACCAGCAAAGAACACGGATTGAAAATGACATGCCTGGACCAGAGCGGATGGGAAGGGATCGGCTGTGACGCCTCCTGGTGCCCTTGAGCTGCCACTGACCCCTGCTCGGGAGCCTCTGGACACTAGATCAGGGCGTCTATCGTGCAGTCACCGGACCCGAGAGACAAGTGAAAAACGTATGTAACGCCCATGTGAACATTGCAACCCGAGAGATAAACTGGTTTTCATTGTGGGGTGGAGGGTTCTTAGAAAAGATTTCTCTCTCTTAGAGAGGAGTCACTGTCCTCCACCTTCCACGTGGCCTCTTTGCCGGGGCTTTTTCCAAGTCATGCTTGAAGCCAACGGAACCCCAGTGCCTGACGGGAAGTTTTTCACTTTCCTCTCCTCTCATCTTCTGTCTTCAGGTGAGGCATATTCAAAAGCGATCTTGTTGACAGGGGATACTTGTAAATTCCCATTTTGACCATGTAAATCTTCAGAAAGTTTTTAAGTCTCAAACCTTTAGTAAGGCTTCTAATCACATATTTGGCAAGATGTACTATATTACCTTAATAAATATTTGGGGGTAAATCTTTGAGATATAGATTATTAAATTTATTCCATATTAAATAAATATTTTACTATTCAATATAAATTAAATATTGAATTTATATTAAATGATAGCTTAAAATTTCAGTGTTTAATACACTTTAAATTATCATTAAATATGGAACATATTAAATGCTTTAACATCAAAAATTAATTTAATAAAATTATATTTACTATTTAATGTCTATATTTAATGCTCTATAGCCAAAAGATTTACCTGAATAAAATAGTTTTTATTAAGGTAATATAAGTACATATTACCAAATATAATCTGAAAGTCATCCCAAAGGTTTGAGATTTAATTATATATGTTTATGTTTATGTATGTGTGTATATATATATATATATATACGCACGCGTGTGTGTGTGTGTGTGTGTGTGTGTGTGTGTGTAAGGATTGTTTAAAATTTCAGTGTTGGTAATATCATTTGAGAAATAACATGTTAAAATTTTTCTCTCTGCCCCAAACTCATAGATTCCATTCCTCCAAACTTCAGTGACATCATTAAGAATCTTTGTTCTCAAGGAGGCAACATTTCCTTACCATGCTAAACTTTTATCCTGAATATGTCCCCACCACTTCCCACTGAATTTTCCCAAATAGTAAGTGTGAGGTTTTTGTGTTTCAGACCCACAATGAGACTTCTGCAGACACAGGTTGAAATAATTCAGCTTTGTGTCTTTTCTAGACACTCAGAATGCTTCCTGCATCTTTCATTCTTCTACTTGATGAAAATCTCAGCTGAAGACAGTTTACCATTCTTCATCAGAATGTCTGAAGAACTCAAAATCAATCTTTCTCATTTTAAGCTCCTTAAACTATTGTATTTTTTGTCTTATCTCCTTTTTGTTGAAAGAAACTCTCACTCAATTTGGTTCTTCTTTAGAACAAGAAACAACACATTTCATTTTTTTTTATGTAGAATAGACTTTGTTTTTATTATAGACATGGATCAAAAATAAAAGTTTTTATGTACATATGACATACAGTGCAAACGAAAGGCTTTTAAATACCACAGAGGGACACATTGTTGGAAACAAAAGGAGATGAGTGGTGGGGGGTTAGGATGGTCTTCCAGGAACTGCAGGAGGGGGTCGCCTAGTGAAAACAGAACAAAACAAAATAACAAAAAGAAAAACACAAGATGCAGAGGAAGAACACAATACTTAAATGATAACACAAGCCCACACAAAAGTATGCAAAAATATCCCACAAAAGTAAAATTCAAATCAGACAAAAAACACATGCAAACATGCAGGAAAAATAAGACCATGTGGCAGGCAGGAGTGCAGTTCCCAGGACTTCTGGCCACCAGCAGTGTGCTAGGTCTGAGCCTTGGAACCCACTCCAAAATCTCATTAATTCTGTACCATGGAAGGATCAACACGTGCAATCACACTCAGGAGAACTGGGAACTATACCAAACACCTCCATAACTCAAACGCTTGCTTCCCAACCCTACTTTTGTGACATTCACTCAATTTCCAAATATTTTCATATGTGTTGTGAAATCCACATAGGGGTTGAGGGAGTTGATAATAGAAATATAGCGGGTGACATTTTTTAAGGTGAAGGATATGAGATCCAATGAGAAATATGATCACAGTGCAGAAAGCATCAGGAAAAGGATTTGTCAATAAGAATTTGCCCAAATCAATGTCCTGGTGTGATAGTCTTTCCAGTCCCAAGGAAAATAGGAGGGGTCCCTAGTGACCCTAGGATTTAGTCAGATTTTCCTTTATCTCGAGTGAGGTCCAGAGCTGTTGGTGCTTCGTCCTGACACCCCCTCTGAAGGGAGTGTGGCTCGAGAAGATAGGGCAAACTCTGTGTTATCATCAACACCCCAGTAAGGAAAGAGCAAGGAAAACAGGCTTCCTCACTGTCTTCTAGCAGAAGTCTATGCTTGATAATTTCCTTTTCCTAACTGGATTGATAATGAACTCAACTTTGCAGTAAGCCATGGAACTGTGGGCCCACTGCCTTTCTCTTTGTGGGGCCTCTTTTTTTGGCTGCTCATCCCCAAATTCCACAACATACTCACTTCCATCTTACTCTGGTAACACTTCAGTGAGTGGAGCAATGAGGTCTACAAGAAAACAAAACAAAACAAAAAAAACAAAAACAAACTTCTTTTTCGTCTTCTGTGAGATATTGATGGAGCCACAATGACAGAACTTAAAAAAAAAATGATCTTCCCTTCCCCTAAGTCCGAGACCAATTTTCTTTGGGTCCTATGTAAGCTGGCTATGCTAGGGAGGGCTCCCATCCATTTAAATGATGGAGAACTTGTTATTGGCACATAACCTTTCCACTGTAGGGGGTCTGCAAGCCTTCAGCTGGAGAGAGTCAGGGAATAGGTGTCTCTTGTGTTTTCATGAAGAAAGTGTAATTAAATTCCTGTCAGGCTCAATGAGATTTATCACCTGCCCAGCAAACAGAAACTATTTTTGAGTTCTGAAGGGGCTTTAGAACACTTTAATGATCTCAGCAGGGTGGAGGGGTGAGCCATGAAAAGGGACGTTCTATTAGCATCAGCCAAAGTACTTTCCTGTTTGAGCTTTTTTGGCATTCTAATCCAGAAACAGGACCAGAAACTTTGTCTTGGAACACATTTCATTGAGAGCTAGAATGCTCTCCTCAAACATCAGTGACACTCATCCCTCCAGACAGACACCTCTCTTTTCCCCTCCACTTTCTTCTCCCAATCAAAAGGAAAAGAAAAATAAAGTGAAGGCATTGCTGATGATGACACCTCAAGGTGGTTCTGAGGTGACTCTATTATGGAGATTGGTCTGTGTTTTTACTGTTTCTCTTCCAGATTTTTCTCAGTTGCACAATGTGGGCATGCTTAAAGACTGAAAATATTTGGACTTCTTCTTTTTTAATAGGGAGAGCCACCAAAGTTCCTCATCTTATTGTCATCTCTAGTATAAAACTTGGTCACCATCAACTTAGCATTCACCATACAAGCAAATCTACTTAATCGAGATTATAATTTCAGGTTGTACCTTCTTAAACTTTATGAAAAATAACTCCGTAGTAGAATTGTTTGACCCAAAATGGGACGGTCAAGAAGGGGAAAAGCTGTGTGGAGCAGGGACATAATTCATATGTCAAAGAATTGATTACTAATAAGAATGATGGAGCACCCATGTGCTCTGGATGAACTTCAATGCTGCAGTTTTGTCCTACAGTAACACTGATCTGGCAAGCTCCCCAGGAAGGCCTTCCTTAAAACTTTTTTTTCTTTTTGTTACATGCTCACACAGCATTCTTGACTTGCCTTCTTGGCTAACTCTTTAGACGACAACCCAGAACAGTGAGTGAGCCTGAAGGCTTAAGGAAGTGAGGCAAGAAAGGCATTAAGGATCAGCTTTCTTCTAGATTCTTCTCTGGTGATCTTTAATTTCAAGTCAACCAGGAGCCCTCCTGGGGCAATAATACAATGGTGGTAATGTAAATCATTTAATGGAGTCCTTATGTGGAGAGTGAGAGAGAAAAGGTAATATTGAAAATTATCTGGGTTCTACTGACTACTACTGTTCTACTGAGCACAGCCCACATACATCCCAAGGACCCAGGTTCATGTCCTGGGGTTGGGGAGGAACAACTGAAATGCACAACTAAACAAAATAAGCAAAAAAAACTCTTCCTCCTCTCTCTTCCTACCTGCCTGCCTGTTCACCTTCATTCCTGCCTGCACTTTTCCTTTTACAAAAAAGAAAGAAAAAGAAAATTATCTGGGTCCTACAAAGAGTTCATAAGACTCTATATGTTTATGCTTCTGTGTTTATGTCTCTTGTTCCTAGATGACTCTCCTCAGAGTTTCAGACATGATGATCACAAAGCACCAGAGCTCCAGGAAGATTGTCCTATGTTAACTTCATCACTCAACTGTGTGTGTGCTGGGACCATCAAACTAAATACCTTTTCCTTCTGGCCCAAATCACTGAAGCACGATCTCCTAAAGCATGTCCCTTGGAACACCAGTCCTATGTGATGCTCTTTGCACAAAGTACTGATGGCCGAATAGTCTGAGAAACATGTAGACACCAGCCCTCTCCTGGAGATTCACCATGCCATCCGATAAGAGAGCTCCTCTAAAATATCCCACACATCTAATTTTTACCCATCATTTCCCATGTATATTTAATTAAGAAACCTTTGGTGGATGTATGTGTAAAACTTATTGCAATCTCATGAAATGCAGTTTGGGAAATTTGAATTAAGTTTGCAGTTCTAGCCAGCACATCTTGTGGGCATTTTAATCATTATTAGGTTTTCAGAGTGAGAAAGAACACTAACGAGCAGCCTTCAAAGTGTCAGTGTCAGATATGTGTGGAAGTACTAGGAAGCAGGGTATGAGGTCCATCTAACCCAAGCAGCAGATATGTTTACCAGTTTGAAATTTAAAGATTCTAGCACAAAAACAAGAATTTAGACAATTGAGTAGATATTTACATAGCTATCAGAACTATTTAAAAACTAGAAATGGAAATTGTCCAATAACTTTGGTCTCTTACATTAGAATCACGAAGTAACACACACACACACATATATACACACACAGACATAGTGCACAGCATGATCTCATCCGGAATCTCTCCCAGTAGCATTCTTTCTTTGAAGACATTGATGGCTCTACTCAAGGAAGTTGTAGAGATATGAGAAAGAATTCCCAACAGGAAAGTGTAAATTAACCAAGTCTTTCCAATTCATCTTTTCACAATGAGCATATCCTGAACACAGAGGGAAAGTAAAACAACATTTTCTCCTCTCATTCCCTTCTTATCTCTGCTTTAGGATGACTGTGGAGCTGTGTATGTTGAAAAAGAATCTATTATCAAAACTTGCAATGAAGAGTCTCTGTTCTCTGGAAACTCATGACAAGGAAGTGTGTAACTACTGAACACACTTCTGTTATCTCAGTATCAAGGAAACTGAGATGGATAATTTTTCTCCTCAATGTCCAATGAGTTAACAATGGAAGTCAATGATGTTTAGGTCAAGAGCTCAATTATTTTCTGTAAGAAATGTCTTCTGTGGATCTAAGATTTAGCAGAGTATTTTTCCTCCATGTACTTCCCAGAATCTCCCAGGAATACTTCCTTTTCAAAGATAATGTCATGGTGACTCTGGCAAGTGTCACTTCACAAGCTCAAGCTATCTAAGGTTGTGTGTCCTTCTCTAACCTAGTCTAACAATCTTCAAATCAGGAATAAAACATCTCCCTGCTTTTCTCCTGCCCTTCATTTGTCCAATTTGCTCCCTTTAAGAATTTCATACTTTCCCCGATTAATTACAGTAGTATCCACTCACTCTATATTGGTGATTCTGGGCTAATTTGATCAAAAGAGTTACAAGTATATGGAAGTCTTGGGGCACACCAACATGCATAGTCATGACTCAAATACAAGAATGAGGAAGGAGGAGAGTCCTTCAAATGTTATCATTTATTTCAGGTTCAGAAATAACAGCTTCACATTTTCACAATAAGTACATGTAACCTTCAAGAATGACACAAGCTTCAGGAAATGGCTTCAGAACTTCCATTCACAGAGTCCATCCATATATCAGCATTAAGGAATCCTGAAGGTGCCAAGAAGACAGCAGAAAGTATTCTGGCTCAAATTAGCGAACCAACAGAGAAGACAAGTGTTTGTTTTTGTACCCTACTTCATAAAAAAGCAAAAGAGGAATTTAACTCAGAAAATGGGATAGGGAATAGAAACAGACAAGGAAGCAAGGTGTACATAGGAAATTAAACACGTCATGTAACAGAATTTCTGGTTGGGGAGGAATGCTGTATTTGTTTTGTTGTTGTAATCAAATTGGCAGCAGACAATGCAAGAGATTAGACAGAGCAATTTTATCATAATTAAAAAATTACATAGTGAGCAAAGTTTAAGGAATTTGGGATAAACATGAAAAAGAAATGAACACCATGAACTGAGCCATGTGTGAACCCCCAGACCAGAGAGGTGAGATGTCTCACCCATATACCAGTAGGAACAGATCTTAAGACAAACGAGATTCTTGAGTTTTCTCTCTTTCGCTCTCACATAGACACACATTTCTCATATATACAAATAGCAATGCATATACTACAGAGGCTTCAACTATTCCTAAAGTTTCACAATACAGAGCACCACATAACTTTAAACATGCCAACTAGACAGAATGGCTTAAGATAATCTAGAAGACTCATATGAGCTTCTAAGAGAGGACTGAGTGATCTTGTCAACTAATCATTGTTTCTCAAACATCACCTTGCTCCATTCACATTAAAACTCTGAGCTCACAGCTAGAAATTCTCTTGATGAAATGATACAAAGCTCATAGCTAAAGTCTCATACATTATCTGATTTCATTGTACCTCACAGCCCAGGATCTTCCTCTCAATTTCAATGAATTCTATTGTTTGAAAAATGACACGTTTACCCGAAAAAGTGAGTGGATGACCTACCTCCGAGGTATGACTTGTTCCCTGCATTTTTACCAAACGTAATCAGAAAAATTCACTCCTTTAAAATCCACACATATATTGCAATAGCTTTTGACCTGTGTGTTTGCCATTTACTGGAGGAAAAAAATGACCATAGAGACCAACTAAGCTTTTTAATGATTCAGCTCAGCAACCCAAGAGTAATGAATAATCAGAGTTCTTGTAAGTTTCTAGAATTTACACTTCTTATCAAACTCTAGTGGCAAAGGTGATTTCTTCTGAAGAAACTTGCGTGGATTCAGATACAAATGTCCATGGATGTTAGTCTGCCACTTTCTCATGGTAGTGCTGAGATTTGTGCCTCTCAGAATGAATACCATTTGGAGAAAATTTTATGTACCTCATGTATGTTATCAGAAAGGAACCACTGTTAACACCTATTATGAGAGATCTTCCCAAGCTACCTCTTGTATTAGCATAGTTTAAGAAACATATTCATACCCACACCTACAAAGCACATTATACATAAATATGCACACCTAAAATTACACACATACACATTATATATATTCACAATGCACATATAAGCACACTCATGCTTGTGGCATTTTGACAAGTGTTTTTAAACCTACCTCCCCAAAAGGGCACAAAATACATGTACTTACAGAAATGAATTTTACTATGTATATATGGCATACACAGACACATGCATAGAAAGTGTTTGTACACAAAAACATAATGTATCACATACTGGTATTGGGTCCCATTTTGTATTTGAGGATTATGGCTACAGTCTACACTGAAAAGTCATAAAATTAATCTATATGACTACTTTTTAATTCTAAGCTCAGATGACTTATAGTTACATCACAGGAACTGGTTTTATTATAGTATTTTGGAATACAATGAATTTGTATCTGAACAAGTAGGCAATTTGCTAATAAACAGATCTATTGCTTTTCTATGTGACAAAACAAAGCTAAAAGCAGCATTCAGAAAAAGTAGATTTGTAAGTGATTTCTAAAAACATGACATATCTGTTCTAAGTCAATACTGGTTCAATGATCTGCCCACAATTGAGTAAAAATGGTTATTCCAATTAGTCAATAAGCATGCAAGATTTAGCATGTCACCATAAAAGAGATGTACCTATCAAATGAACATACATAGTTCATTTTTCCAAATCCTAAAGACAGTGCATTGTTTTATTTTGTAATACCAGACATGATGGAGCTACATCTATGTTGTTGACAACATCGAAGGAGTCAGTTAGGATGGAGTTACACACAAGATTAGAAGTGGTGATGGGAAATCCTCAGGAAGCTCACTAGGCGACATTCCCATCTTAACGCATGGTCTGGATGCTGCAGTTCAAGCTATGCACATCCCAGCATGTCTGACTTCATTTACATTGACAACTCTTTGTAATGGGATGCAAACCCTTTGTGAAATGGCATTAATACTAATAACATGACATTGTACTCAGCAAACTGAAAATCTTCTCTAGCACTGACTGCAGAACTTCTACGGGGAAGGCTGGGCTTTTTTGGAAAAAAACATACAAGTAAACGAGAACAACAACAAAAATGTATCCATAGAGACAATTCAAATAGGGAGACTGTGGGATTAGGCTGGAGAGCAAAAGCCAAAGATGACCAAAGCCATTGTTTATGGCTGTGTAAGGTCAGTGGAAAGAAACTTGGAAAAAAGTCTCCAATCTTCTCTGACATGGTCGGTGCTGAGCTAAGAGCACACTAGTGGTTATCCACAAGATTTTCCTTTAACAGAAGGAAATTTTTGAAAAACAGCAAAATGCAAAACCACATTTAGCACAAAGCCAAACCCTGAAGGATATAATCAGCTGCCTATTTTAGAGAACTCAAAGGAAAAAGCAAAGGGAATCTGAAAAATAGGAATTTTTATGAAAAGATATCACTGTAGATTATTTCTGTCCCTATGGATGTGGACAGAACATATTTTCATTTAGCTGTGACACTTTAAAAAACACAGTCTGTATCTTGCATGCTTGTTTCATTCACTGAGAATCATTTTTTTTTCCCAATGAGAAAAAAAGAAGAGAAGATTCTAGGGTGATGTTTTTTATACAATCGCTCGCCATTTAAAAGCTGAAATGTCCTGTGTTGTAAGTCTTGTATTCTGACTTCTGCCTGGGCTATGTAACCCTTTAGAGCAAGTTCAGTACAATGCCATTCAACTTGGCAAATTCTCTTTTTAATAATGGTTAAAAGCTTTTACTTCATGCTTAATGGGTGTCTGCCTTGGGTATAAACTACACAGGAAATTAAAGTGAAGTTAACATACAAATTATGTTTGCTGCTTTCAAAGGGAGACATTTCAGTTGGTGAAACCTGATTTACTTTTGCAGAATATGAAATAGTGTCATGGGACGCCGCTGTTTGGTGAGCGCTTGGGCTGCTGCCTGGGAACAGTTAGCAGATGAAATTCCAGCTGATTTCTGGCTGTTTCCTACGGTCACATCATCTGGTCCCAGGTAGTCCAAAATCAGCCTTAAGACTGAACTATTAACCCCCAGGCTAAACTGCTCTTGTTAGAAATGGTCTATTTACTTTAGATTGGAATGTCTTAATGCCGTTTTCAGGAATGACTTGGATAGAGACTCTGAAGTTGCATGACTGTAAAAGCATGAGCTTTGCCTTTAAACCACGGCATCTCTGACTAAAAGGCTCTTTCACCCCTTCCTGGCCCCATTCTGTAAATACTGTCATCCCACAGTAAGGCTCAAGATTTAATAAGAATGTCTAGAGTGGATAGAAAGCTACATTCAACCTCTTTTCAAGGTAGGATCAATTTTTACATAAGAAAATTATTTATTAGCCTGGAAGAAATTTTTTTACTTCAATCAAATAAATAAAAATAAACTGGAGTTAGTGTCAAAGAGTAGTTAGTCACGTCTAAAATGAGATCAACATGAAAACTTAAAATATTTTCCCTGTCTCCCTTCACTGTAACCAATGAGACAAACACATATGTGAATAAAGGAATTATGTTTTCCAGACACTTTTAAAGATGTGATAATTTGCTTCTTCCTTGAATTCTGAAACTAACTGGCCAAACTTATTGACTGACCACTGAGAATCAAGTTTTTGTTCGCTGTTGGATATGCTTCTAGCATGAAACAAAACTTATTTGTAGGTAGAAACATTCTTTAGAGCAAGCAATGCCTTCACTTTTCCTTTGTAAACTAACTTGTGCTTCTGGAAAAGCCTTAGTTTTAAGAAATTCTAAAAAATCCTTTCCTTGCAGTCTTATGAAAGAGGAGGGAAAGAGGATCTACATAGGTAATTATGGAATAGGCAGGAACATTCATAAAAGACAACAGCATTTCTGTCCTCCAAAACAGAATGTGGGCAAATAAATATGCATGGCTAAGGTGTAAGCCCGTTATCTCCTATCTCTTAAGAATTATATTTAATGGGCCATGTGGCTCAGTAAACTGAGAAACTTGTCCAACGCATTTTCAAAAATATGCCAGGTTAGGCCGATGGGCCCCCAGATGGAAAGCTGCTACACAAACGTACCTTGGTCAGTTCAACATATAGTCTTGAAGGTTCAGCAATTTTCAAGAGTCAGCCCCCAAAGGGTTGACATGCCATGAGCAATGGGGATGCGTGGCGAATGCGTTAGTGAAACTGGTTACTTGCCTACTGACGTTCACACATGCGACTACTCATGACTTACTGCAACGATTACTGAATGCGTTGCTTTCGCATAATTCATTAGTGATTAATTGCCATGCCAGATACTCCGTTTAGTCTAACAGGGAGGATTCTAGTGGACGGATTATGGTGGGACGAGTTGGTGATGGGGGTGGTCTCCGGCTAGAAAGAGAGAAAGAGAGAAGGTAAAGAGACAAGTAGAATATCTAGTAGAAGGTGGTCCTCCAGACTACTATGAGTTGCTTATATCACATACATGCACATGCAGACAGCCCAGCAGGCACAGGGGCCACCTGTCACCATCATAGCATGGTCACCATTCCTTCACCCAGCTTTTTTTAATGAAAACATGGTATTTTTTTCCAATGACATATCTTTCCCAACATGGAAGTTGACCTTTTTGATCTAATAAAAATATAGGATCACTTGAAAGCTACCAGAAAGATACTGTACATTTCTCAATTAAGTATGATCACATAAAGGGAATGCTTCTGTGACTCCTCTTCCAGACACTAACAAGGTGTGGTAGGTCACAGAGAAGGATGGTTTTTGAATTTTCATTTCCCTTTATGTACTATCCTTCCTCTGTTTTTTCACTGTTAGGATATTAAACACTCCCCACTGCCTTTAATAGTAGGTTTCTCCATTTCGTCCTCTATTTCACTTCTAAATTACAAGGCACCAGGAAATCAGAGAACCAAGGTTTTTAGAGTTATCTACAATAAGGCTACACAGGCTCATGAGTGCCTGAGTAACTTACAAGACCTCTAGCTCCGACTTTGGGTCAAAAACATCTTATTTGTAGTAATAATATTTCTCACTTTCTTGGTTGGTCATGGTATCTCTGATAGCTGGGGTTGCTGAATAAATGAATTCCAGATAATGAAATACTACTGTATCTGAGAATTCCTATATTATCAAGGAATACTATTCCCTAAACTCCTAAGTGTACTAATAAGTTTGTCATGCATATACTTGACTTTGTATGCAGTATTTTGGGAGTAATTTTTATAACCAATAAAATTCAACAAATTCTACTAATTGAAACCTTGAAACAGTCTTTAACTGATATATATGTGTCTACACACACACACATATATATATATATATATATTTTTTTTTTTTTTAAAGAAAGACTTTCTGGATATATACAGTCACGTCATAGAATATTCTTCTAATTTGAAATACAAAATTGATCAAATCAGAATTCCTTTTTCAGTTGTGAAGAAGAGGAGTTAGAAAAATCAAAAGAAACAATTAATGAAATGTGGCTAAAAATCTCTCAGAGCTATAAGACAAAATTAGATGATCAAGGAAATGTTAAAGCAAAAGAGATACTGTTGATGAGTGATAAAAATACTGACCAATTAGACATAAACTCATAGTTATTAGTAGAGTTACTTTCACTGGAAAATAGGCCTAAGAGACTTTTGAGGAAACATTTCTTTGAGAAAGGACACTCCAATTTAGTGTTTTCACCCCCTCCCTCTCCCGCCTCTTCTGGGTGTAGGTTTTGAACGCGGGGCGACTGTGTTCATAGTCTGCACTTTATTTGGTCTGAGTCACAAGGAGGGGCCTCAATTTAGTGTCTTAAGCTAGTCTTACCATTAAGCATATTCTCAGTTTTTGAGAGTATAATGAGCGATATTTTATAGGCATAATAACAATACCAAACCAACCAATACTAGTTGTTTAATTTGGATAAACAATTAAGTCCTCTTCCTGCAGAAAGGCTACTGGTTAGGATGACTACCTAGAATGTTTTAGCAATTCCCTGATGAAGACAATCCTCCCATAATTTCTTTTTTACTTATGGCCATGCCAAAACACCTGCCCTCTCACTGGTGTGTGGCCATATTTATTTCACTTTTGTCTTGGCTCTTGAACCCCTATCATTTCCTACTTTGATGTGAAATTTCTAAAGGCCCTATTCACTTAACTCATTTCACACAATGGTAAGTGTTGTAGACATACATTTCCCTTCTCAACATCCTTTTGCTTATTGGTGGAAAATGCTATTCATCCTTCAAGACTCACCTTGGTTAAGTCTTTCCTGGCCTCCATTCTCCTACTTTTTAGCATCTCAACATATTTTTACTAGCAATCATCATATTATATCTTAATTGGTTTATGTTTCTCTCCACTGAATAGAAAACAGGCTGTGTCTTACTCATCTCTGCATTCTTGAAGTGTCCAATTCAGGCCTTCTTACCCAGTCACTGAATGACTGATAACAAAATAAATTGGAGTTACTTACTCCTAGAAGAAAGAAATAACTTAGGAATGCTTGTGATGACCACTGATCTTTATTTTAGTTAGTAAATAACTATGGTGGAGGGAAAGAGGTACTGTGATATGTAGGATATAGACCTCTGGAAATTCTACCTATAACGTATTTGTTCAATTCTTTAGTTGGAGTTTGAAATAAACACTAAATAATAGGGAGTTTCATAAATAGTCACACAACTTATAGAAGTATATTCAGGGAGGAGCAGGGACTCAGTCAGAATTTGAACTTGAAGGAGGAAAACTCTACCAGAAGCTTTGATTCACCAGGGCATTTTATTTGAAAAGAGTGAATCTGAAGCTGCAGAATCAGTGAGAGGCAATATACAATATGACATGTGGGTTGGAGATTGTGTCATGCAGATGTGACAGCCTGGACTAACAACTGTCGCTAAGAGAGAAAGTAATGCAAAATGGGTTCTTATGATCATTTTGTTATTGGTGTAAAGGTCATTGCTCAGTCCTTCCTGACCATCCCAATACTTTCCCCATATCACTTTAAGACATTTGCGTATTTCATAGCTTTAACCCTGTGCATAATTATATCTTTATTTACTAGATTACATCTTGTGCCCTCCAACAGATTCCCTGAGAGCAGAGGTCACATAGGCTGTGTTTATTATGTCTATTCAGCACATGGTAGAATATGATTAGAAAGGCAGTGAGTAAATGCCTGTTAAATAATGGACAAGTGAATGACTAAGAAATGCTTATATGAAGCTGTTTTGCCAGGTTAGGGTCTAGGTCAGGCTGAGGTGAGCAGGTTTAACAAAGCCATGAATAAAATCCTTGGGGGCATTTGTTAGAGGCTTATATTTGAGATAGCAAGTGTGCAAAGAGACAGTCCTAGATCAGAAGTCAAACAATGGCACTCCCTGGTGACTTGGGTGTCGAGCCCATGCCTGGGATACAGTCCACATACGGCCCCAAAACCCAGGTTCAAGGGCTGGAGCTGGGGATGTGGCAGGTGGCAGGGAGCAACTAAATAAGTAAAATGCTTCTTCCTCCTCTCTCTTCCTTACTGTCTGTCTTCCTTCCTCTTAAAATATAGTCAAAAGATTAGGATTATTGTCTCAAATACCAACATGAGCAATCATACCCACTAGACTTCTCTCACAGGAGATTTTGACAAGTCAATCCAAAACAAGCCTTCAATTACACATTGCCTGAATTATTTATTGAGTATTTGGTATGTGGACTGGATTTGGATGCACAATTTTAAAGAATTCAGAATCTATTCAGGATGGAAGACAAGTAGGATATGACAAGTATGCATGCAGTTTTGCTATAGCATCCTATTTTAAGTGGAAAAATAGGGCAACATTTTGTAATTTAGACTTTGAAACTATATTCTGGCAAGTCTGAAAATACCATAATGTGTTCAAAGTAGGAATAGATGTGACTTTAACAGTGGCATATAAACTTTGGAGATTGTAAGTGAGTATAGGTCTAGAATGAGGTTATAAGAAACTAGAAATAAAGTGACAAGGGTTGAAGGAAATAATTCAATGTGGGCAGAGGAGGGAGGGATAGAGAATAGAAAGACCCAGCCAACAGGCACATGAAAGCATATTCTACATCTCTTGTTATTACTAGGGAAATGCAGATCAAAAAAACAATGAGATATCACCCTCTACTTGTGAGAATGACTATTATCCAAAAGACTGGAAACAAAAAGTGTTGGTGAGGATGCTGAGAAAAGGGAACTTTGTACACTATTGGTGGGAGTATAGATCGGTACAGTTATTATGGAAAACAGTATGGAGATTCCTCAAAAAATTGAGAATGGGAATTCCATATGATCTCATCATTACAATTCTGGGTATGCAACTGAAAAATACTAATTCAAAGAAAGATATGCTTCCCTATGTTTTTTTCAGCATTATTTACAATAGCCAAGAGCTGGAAATAACCTAAGTGCCCATGGTCAGATAAGTGGATGAAGATGATGTGGTCTATATACACAATGGAATACTACTCAGTTGTAAAACAAACAAGATAAATGAATAAAATCCCACCATTTGCAACAACATGGATGAACCTACAGAGAATTATGCTTCATGAGATAAATCAGATGGAGAAAGACAAACACCACATGATTTCACTCATATGTAGTATACAGAGAACCCAAACAAACAAATGAGCCAAATCAAACAAAAATAGACTTCTTTTTATCCCCAGTCCCAGGTCTGAAACTTCAGTTCACAGGCTTTACATAGCTTTCCACTTAGCTGCCTTAGCTGCTTGAGACACAGGGATATACTTAAAAATAGACTTTTAACCTAATAAGACAAAATTAGTGGTTAACTGAAGGGAAGGGGCAGGGAGTGAGCAAATCAGGTAAAAGCGGTTAATTATATGGTGGAGGATGGAACTGAACTGTAAGTGAAGTTAATGAAGTATTATAGATACCAATTTAGAAGATTCACACCTTAAACCTTTGTCATATTACAATACAATAAAAAGAAAGATTCCAATACTCTGGTGGCAAATAACTTCTCATTAATGTCCTTCTCTAAACTTGAACCATGCTGAGGGGGTAAGAGGCATGGGTAGGAAGGTAGGAGACCTAAGAATATATTTTTTTGGTCTTGTTCATCATTATACCCCAGAGCTTAGTATGTTTTGGCTCATAGTAATTTTTTCAAATAAATAAATCAGGAGACCGGTCCATTATGAGCTCATTAAGGCAGTCCTCAGGGCAATGAATAGGGACTGCCTATCTGTGTTAGGAATTAATGGTGGAAAGAATGAAAGACAGAATCTGTTTCAGGTTACAATAACCCAGAAAGGAATTTAGTCACTGGAAGAAATGAGCATCATTTTATTTCTAAATCAATAACTGCACAGTAATTTGCAGATAAAACTCTATGAACAGGCAACTCAAGAGAAACATTAGGTTGTTCAGGATGAATTTTGTGATTCCACTTCTTTTCCTTATTTATGTATTTATTTTTTTTGCAGTTTTATTGAAGAAACATCACAGCATGACATTATAAAGGTTTAAGGTATGCAACATTGTAAATCAACATCAGTATAGAATACACTAATTTTCTACTCCCAGTCCAAGGCTGAATTTTCTTAATAAACAATGCTAAGATGGTGGCCAGCTTTGAAACCAGAAAAAAAACATTTAAGGTTTACTGATTAGGTTCATTTCACTGGTGCAGCTCCTAATCATTCAAAGAGTTTCTGAAGATACTCACCTCAAAAGACAGTTTATTCTGGGCAAAGCCCAAGTCTTTATTTTGTACCAGTTCTTCCTTGGTTGCTGTGTTGAGTGACTTGCTTCAGTAAGTGGCCCATTAGAGTGAAGCAAAGTATCTTGAATAATTTAGTGTTTATTGAAACACTGTTGTATGTGGGTGGTTTATGGTTACAATAGTAGAGCTGTGTTTCTGCCTCCAAATCAAAGGGAAAGATGTACTTGAAATTGTACTTATAGCTGGAGTCATGCACCATTACTGTGTTTTGTTCCAGGGGAAGATTTTGTAGGAAAGTCAAATACTCATGCAGGGTGGATGTCATTGTGGGGGAGAAACTGGTTTCCCTGATGGGATGAGAATGCATTCTTTGCCCTAATGTCTCATTAAATTCTAAGAATGGAAGAACTAAAATTTCATCTGCTTGTCTTTGGGTTGGCTGGTTCTGAGGATCATGAAGCAGGATGAGTTCCCTGGTATCTCAACAGGTGGGAAGGGAATGGAAAACATTTTCCCTCTAGCTTCTTACTCCCAGGTAGCAGAGCATCAATTACTGAAATACCTGCCTTTTGTATCCCTGCTTTTCCTCCTGCTCAGGATGGGGAGTAGGATTTATTTGATGGGTACAGGTGCAAGCCAGACATGGTCCATGTAACTCAGCTTTTTTCCTCTCCTAAAACCATGATTCTTAAGGGGATTGTGCATTAGAATTCCTTGGGAGGCTTGTTAAAACAGGCTGCTGGGTCCCCCACAGTTTCTAATGGGGTGAGATATTTCTAGCAATTTCCCAGGCCACTGGTCCTGGGACCAAGTTTTGAAACCACTGTTCTAATGTGTAGCAAATTATTTTGACCTTGCTTCATTAGCACTCAATTCACTTGCCAGATAAACTATGAGCAAAAAGAAAATGCTAGGAAAAAAATGTCTGAAGGAGGAGGAAGAAATGGAGAAATATTGTGATTCCTTTGGGAATGAGGCTTTATCATCATTCAAATTAGTTTTAGGTTTATTTTATAAAGACCAAGATACCATGCTATGATCATATTCTTGTCATTTTTACCAGAAGAACTACTAGCTTAGAGAAGCATGTGTTCATTTGCTTATGAAAATGGCAGTGGATATAGAAAGTAAGCATCTCTAAAGACATACTCCAAATTCTCATCTTTGAAGAGTGTAGGTCTGAAGTCCAACACAATTAGCTAGGTAGACCCAACGTTAAAAAAGAAAGAACACTCTAGGAAAAAAATACACAAAACTTGCCACTTCTAGAGGACTACTATCTGCATTAGAGGGTAGTTATTTGCATAAAAAGAATATACAATAGGCTTCCTTTATATCACAAGTTCTATTGAGTAAATATAAGAGTTTTAACATATAACTATCTCAAAAATTCAGTTTTCATATAGTTATAGTTAGGATCATGGGTGACCTCAACGTTACACATTCCACATTCCTAGGAGTTACTAGGATTGGATATTGACTTACTCTTTTTTTATTTTACTGATAAAAGAGGTAAAAAAAATTAAGGCATTTGAAGAGTTTTGTTTTTTTGAACCACAAAGAGTAAAACACCTCTTTTATTTTGGCTCTATCTGGTAAATTTCTTAAAAAAAGAAGAGAACAAAACCCCCAAAACTTCTTTCCTCTCTCCCTGCTTCCTTCTTCCCCTTCCTCCCTCCCTCCTTCCCATCCTTCCTTCCTTCTTTCTTCCCTCCCTTCCTTCCTCCCTCCTTGCCTCCCTCCCTCCCTTTCTCCCTCCCTCTTTCCCATCCTTCCTTCCCTCCCTCCCATCCTCCCTCCCTCCTTCGCTCCCTCCTTTCCTCCCTCCCTCTCTCCCTCCTTCCTTTCTTCCCTCCTTTCCTCTCTTTCTCTCTCACTCTTCTCATCTTCATAAAGAGAACTTCACACAGTGAGCTCACTAAACTCATCTTAGAGCATCTCTGGGCAAAACAAATCCCTCTGTGGCACCATCAGTGGGTTGGGGAAGACCACAATGTCCCTCTCAGGAAGTGAAATGCCTTGCTTCTCTCCAAGCCCCTCTTGAATGATTTTTAATCCTGTATCATGTTTCAGGATTTGAGGCATTATACATCGTTTGCCATCTGAACAATACTGTAAACTGCCTACAAACATATATTCTTCATCTTTGCAACACTTGTAGAGGACAATGTACCAACCAGAAGGTGAAGAAGATGAACTAGTGGACAGCCCCAAGGATGAATCAGAAAGGAACCCCCTTCCAGGAGAAATGGAAAGGCAGCTCACAGCCATCTAGAACATTTTCCTGTGAGTGTCTGTGCCCAGGCAGCAGGTGATGGGCCAAGGGTAAGTCACAGACAATGTCAGCATCGTGTTCGCTCCTTATTTTGAGTACATGTGAAAACAAACAAACCAAAAAACACCCAGTTTTACCTCTGTAGTTGTAAAGGTAACTTCAGAATGATGCTATAGGACTCATGATTCTGTCCACATGGGAGGAAATCTTTTTAATTTGTTATCAAAAATATGCCTTTATAGTTTTGGCTTTTAAGGCTTCACAGCAGAGTGAGACACAACACTGTGCTGGATTAATTTACAGTAGACATTGGAAAAGCATGGGACTTGGAGTCCATTTAAAATGTTTAATGAATTCTCTAATATGATTCTTGCTATGTGTGAGAGCCAGCATTTCTTTCCCCTGTGAAAATGATTTTCTAATGCATGTCACTGGGAAAGTATGAATGTATTTCATATTCATGGAATTTGAAATAAGAACGGAAGGAGAACAACAGTTCGCAATTCTCATTTGATGATACAAACATATACTCTGAATTCGCCTCTGAGATAAGTGGCAATATCATCTCCCCTGCCACACTTTCTCTCACTACCTTACACACCTGGCTTGGGTTTATTTCACCCACAGGGTTGGTATGGATAGACCCACTTCTGGGGTTGCAGCCAAAAAAAGCAGCCGAAAAGCTGTGCTCAGTTCGTGATGTATAAGAATGTCACAACAGCATCCACCCAGGCAATGCTGGTTTGCAACAGAGATGGACAGAAAGTGTTTGTGTTAGAATGGGTATTAAAATATACTAAGCATTGGGCTAACTCCAAAGCAGATGTTGATTAAACACTGTACATTAAGTCATTTTGTACTTTTTAATTCCCTCGATTAGCCCCATATAGGTGCAGGGTTGTGTATTCAGGGTTAGAGATGTAGAAATAAAGGTGGTCACTGCCCAGGAGTTTTGTTGGAGAGATAAAGAAAGAAGGGAATGAACTGCAAATGAAGAGAGAAAAAAAGGCAGGAAACATTAAGTAAATCTACTATGCTATTTGTAAATGTAAAAATACCCTTATGTATATCTCAAAACAAATTATAGTCAAAATGCAATATCCCTTCAATAATAATAATAAAAAAATAACAAAATTAAAATAAAAATGCTTCTTCCTCCTCTCTCTGCCTTCCTGCCTACTCACCTTCATTCCTGCCTGTGCCTTTACCTTAAAAAAAAAAAACAAACAAACCATTTCTGAATAAAATATATTTAATTTTGGGGAAAAAAAGAAAGACAACATCAGGATAAGTGCTACTCATGGCAGAATTATGCCTCAGGAGTTTCAGGGACACAAAGTCTTGCCTGCAGTTGGAAGGAGGTTGTGGGCTTGGAAGGACTTTCAGAAAACAGGGAAAGTGGAGGGGGCGGGTATTCCAGGAATAGGAAATACTATAGTATTCCTTTTCTCAGGGAAGAAAGCTTGTAGAAAGAGTGGTGTCAGTTTGAGAAATCTTTATCACAAGTGTTGACACAACTTGTTTCTCTCCAAGTGTTAACTGATGAAACAGATAATACAGAGGGTTTTAGTTGTATTCAAACGGGATGCCAAAAAGCATGACTTTTGAGATTAACTTTTTATATTTTGGTCTCTGTACTATATTGTCGACAACAGATTAGCTGGGTAGAGGGAAAGATGAAAAGCTACACCAAGAAGCAGGAGGAAAGAGGAAGATGGGGGTGAGGAAAAGACACAGGAAGAAAGGGTGTGGCTTTAAGGAGTCAGTTACACACACGTGGCTGTGAATGAAGTCAGAACGTGTCTTCCAATAACCATGGACGGACCTCTCTCTCTTCTGGCTTCTCTCCCTGCCTCCCACCTTTCCAGACTCCCTCCCTTTTTCCTCTCTAGTTTGCTTTTTTGAGAAGTCTCCAAGGAGATTCCCAAGAACCTATAGGCTTCAGAAACCCAGCCCAATCCACAGTAGCCAGGGTAAAACGATTTCTGGCCCATCGCATCTGCTGTGTCCTCTTCTCCTGACTGCTGAGACCCCAGGCAACAGTGAAGGGGGTGGCCAGCTCCCACATGGGAGGTGAGGCAGGGAGGAGAGGTTGACCTGGATCTGCTAAGAAATACTTTCTGGGAGAGGCAGATTTCGCTTCTGAGATGCACATTCCTTTGTCCTCTCAAGTCAGGGAGAAGAAAAGACAGCGAGGCTGGGGAGGGAAAAGGCAATGTTTGGGATCGTGCCACAAAACCGTAAAATGTTCTGGGAAAGTGGAAAAGACTTTTGTCCCTTTTAAGAGAGAGAGCAAGAAACTTTCAGGCACCAGCATGGGACCTAGGGTCTGGCCTCAGGGAGGGTAAGCACTGAGGGAAAAGTTAACTTTGCAATTGCTTTGATTTTTCTATCAATAACCACCACCACCAGAGCACAAGGCATTTAAAGACTTAGAGAAGAGTTATGTTGCACTGACATTTCATTTCTCTGGAATCGTGCCACATGGTGAAGTACCAGGCAGTTTTAAATGCCGGCACATGGTATTTTTCTGGGCACGGACATCAGTGCAAAAGACAAGAGTGAGGACAAAGAGTCACAATCCCGGGGATTAAGTGAAATTCCAGCAGGGGGAGCTCTAACACGCTTTAGCGCCCAGATTACAGCAACAAAAACAACGCTGAAAAAAACGAACGGCGTGCCTTGCAGGGAACAAATATGTGACTAAGTTCCATTAAATGCTTAGTGTGAAGCCAAGTGAAGATCCTGGCAGAGACAGAGTGGCCCACACGGCTCCTTCCACGTGTCTCCTCCTCTGATGCAGTTAGACAGGGACTGGTTCCCAGTCTTAGCTCTGAGCAAAGACAGGGCAAAAGGCTGGTGTCTGAGCAATTCTTTCCCTCTGAAAGTGTCCGATTGCTTCTCAAGGAGTCTGTGACTCTCTCGGAAAAAAAAAAAAAATTAATGGAATTTTCACCGGTGCTAGAAGGCACTACCCCACCTGCTCAGGGTCCTATATCCTTACTCACTGGGTCCTTGGGTACATTTTGAGCAGGGAAATGCTGTGTTGCTAAAAACTGGTGCTAAAAGGGCAAGGCCTCATAGGTCCCCTGGGCCACACAAAGAGTCTGCAGAAAGAATTAGAGCTTTCTAACATACATGCACACACTGGGACACAAAGAATTCACTCAGGAAAACAGACAAGTATATGAATGTAACAGTTATTAGGTTTTTAGGGTAAGCCTTTCCATTGTGGATAGTGTTGCTGCGGGCCTACAGGTAGCCTGAGTTACTTAAACTGCAGCCTGAATTACTTAAACTGATGGGAATTTTCACCCAAGCCTGCTGAGTCTCTTGCCGAGGAGAAGTCAAGTTTTTTGTTCTACACCTTAATAGTCGGCCCATATTTACAATTTTTATACAAGCTCCTTCAGAAACTTTAACTAGACCAATCCAGACCCAAAGTCACTATATAAAGCTAGTCTAGACGGAAAAATCGATGAAAACCATATGTCTTCTAGGCATCTGTCTTACAAAAACTGCCCTGGTTCTGGAGAAATAGTTGACAGAAAATGCTTTCAGGAAGACATGGCAGTAAGGGCCAGGGGTGCTGAGGGGCAGAAGACGGCTCATTGTAGATAAAATGCTGCCTGAGTGTTTCTGAATTCAAGGCTCTCCTTTCCACATGTGTCTGCAAACATCACTAAAAGGACAGGCTGAGGCAGGTATCATTTATATTTCCATTATTCTAGAAGGGATCAAAACCTTTGATGGGCTTGTTCCTCCATTCCCCCACAGAACCTTCCAGCAAGGGAGCCTCAAATTCCCCAGCTGTCAGGCCGAGAAAACGGTTTTGGATGATGTTGTGTGTGGAGGGCGCCAAAGAACCAGAACATTTTCTTCTGATTAGGACCTTGTCTAGCTGGCCTGCAAACGCTGGAAGGCAGGTGTCAGGTGCAGGAAACTAAAGGAAGACCGTCCTATAGACTTGGGAGTTGGCTCAACAAGTGACAAGGGGACCCGGGATAAAAAGGTGTGCTGTGAAGACAGACAGTCTAAAACCCTGGGCTCTGCTCAGATGCTGCGTTCTGAACTAGAGAGCATGGTCCTCGCTGCCTTCACTGTTCAGGCTGCAAGCCTTCCCATCTCAAAATTCACTTTAATCGGCCTATCTGATGGGGTGGGGGTGTAGATAGAAATGCAATCTTTGAAGATCTGCGGAGACCATGAAGATGTTCATAAAGTGCCAAGACTCCTTTTGACCCTCCAGGATGTTTTACTGAGATTCCTTGCTGTACAGGGAAGGTGGGTTGGAAAGAGGTCATTTACATGGGGAAGGAGAAACTGAAATGGTGGTAGTAAACTTAATAGATCTATCTATCTGTCTATCTATCTATCTATCTATAGTTATTTGTAATGATGGACATCTTAAGCCTATATAATGTTATGATGCAAAATTCTTCACTAAAAATAATTTAAAAAGGGAAAGAATCACAATGACAGCGGCTACTGAGGTCCTGTCCTTGGAACACTCTGTGTGGACACTGCTTAGCAAACTGCCAAACGTGGTGAAAAGGACTTGGATTGGAGGAGGAGAGGACAGTGAAAAAGAAGGAAATAGATGAGCGAGAAACTATTTCAAATGTCGATTCAAAGTCGCCATGCTTTAAAATAAGTTAACACAGTTATTAGTTTTCAAGTATAAGTACTGAGTAGTAATAAGTAAATGGAGTTATGGAAAACATTAAAAAACAAACAAGTGATCAATCGATATCCCTCCTTCCAGATCCCTAAACTGAACTCTTGGGTATTTAAGTCCCTTAATCCAAGTTGACCTGAGGCACCAAGATTCTTCAGGTCCACCCATTTCAATCCTAAATGCACTGATATCATCACTCTTAGACAGCAAACTACAAGTTTCAGTTTTCTTTCAAGAGCATGGATTTTATTTTGACTTCAGACCCAGGTATGTGAACGGAAAAGACTCCAGTGGTTTGTCTAGTTAACACATTTACTAATGTTTCCTTCATTTTCCTCCTCAACAGGCAATAATTAAGGTAGAGCTTGCCTCGCATGAAATTTTACTTCAGTTATTAAAATATTTTCCAGTATGACTAAGCAGTGAAGAGAAATTCTAGTTGTTTTAAAAATAAGTAAACATTTGCCTCAGTTTTTATAGCTTTTCCTCCGTGACTGGTGGTCTGAAGGTAGGGTCGTGTGTCGACAGACTTTCTGGTGAAGGCCCTTGAACACGACAGTCAGGGTAGATTTATTTGCGGGAAAAAAAATCATTCACTCTTAAAATTGACTTTGAAAAGAGTCCTAATCGAAACTTGAAAAATACACATAGTACAGAATACACCTCATGTCAGTTTACATTCTCAGGCGGAATAATTTCATCTTAGGCTCTCCAACTTCCAAAATAAAGTCTTTCTCATCTCCAACTCTCATAAGAAGCCTCCTTCTGGATGACCAAAATAAATTCACTGACACACACATACACAAAAATCAGATAATGCTGTCTCACAGAAATCTGAAACCAAATACGGGTACTATTGACATGGCGGTGGCAACTGGTGTAATTAATAGGTTTTTACAACTACCACAGAAGCGTGGAAATTCACTGGTGTGAAATGGTGCTATTTGGGTCCTTTATTCTTCCTTTCAGTTGATTCCTTATCTCATTCACATAAAAGCAAGGAAGTAATTGAGTTTATTTCGAAGTTTTACATTAGCTCGCACATTTATTGGGTTCCCAAAAGAGTTGTTAGAATCACATCTACGCCCTTATCCTATTTTGCAGTGTTGAAACCAATTCCAATGGGGAAAATGTTGGTTTTGTGAGGATTTGGAATCCTCCATGTCTCCAAAAACCGAGAAGGCTCAGACTTGCTCTTAGTGATGCATCATTGAGAATTTGCCTCCTGACGTTCTGATTAAGCTTTTGTTTTGGGGGGTGGGGGACCCTTGGAGGGAATGTATTCACTCTCCAATTCATGCGAGCTGATTATTTTGACTGAAAACCCAAAATGGAACCCTGAAAAGGTCCACAGGAGTGTACCTTTCTTAGTATTGGTGGGAATAGTTAAAAAAGAAAATCCAGAAATTAGAGTATTTGCTATTTGTGATTTTCCTACCAAGTGACTCCGATGCTTTGGAAAGAGGCAGAAAGAAAGAAAGCAGCATGCTGTGATGGCTGCTAAATACCTCGTGGCTTCGGACCTCACCCCGTGGATGGGTTCTCTTATTTTGGGTCACAGTTGCCACCTGATCTCAACTACATCTTAATACCAGGAATGAGGCATTGATACACAAGCAGATCCTTTCCAAACCCTGCTCTTCCAACACCCTCTCCCTTTCCCCCACATTTAAAAATATTGGCGAGACCAAGAGTGGACTATTTTTTTGGCAAGAGCATTTGGTAGGCCAGATGGATTTCATTTGGCAACTAAAGGGTGCAAATATGTATTTAGATTCCGAGGTTTCCCCCAGAAAAACAGTTACAATATGTTGGCTCCAGGAAGCTAAAGGATTTCAATGTCGGGCATTTGAACATTCTCTTGGTTCAAGCGGCAGGAGAGTTATGACAAGCAGACAAAAGTCATCAAACTTTCAGCTAAATGCTCAACTGCTTTCTCATGTTGCGGGAGGCAGGCATTTAAGGCACGTTCAGAGGGAAAGAGGCAGTATTTTAGTCTCGTGTTTAATTTCCTGGCAGTTTATCGGCTAAAGCAACTCTGGCAAAAGTTAGCTTTTGCTCCCCATCTCTCCTAGGAGCTGGTAAGTCTGAGGGAAAGCGTACCCCACAGCTCTTTCTGTTCATTTGCTGCTCAGATACATTTTAGAGGTGAAAGAGATACAAATTAATTCTGTTGTGCCATGAATCTCTGAAGTCATTGGAAAAGATGTCATATACTCTGTAGCAACAAACTTTTCTTAGTGTGGGAGACACAGGTGTGATGAAATACAGGACTGTGTATCTGCTCACACGAGTGCATGCTTTTCTTTGAGCTGACCCCAGCTTGTACAGAGGAAGCAGATTCCAACTGGTGACAGTTCGCTACTGTCTGGCCACAGGAAGTTGAATCATCTTTGTGCATTTTTCACTGGCAGTGGCTTTTTGGCCAGACTCCCATCTTGGCTGTCTTCCTCTATCAGCCAGGTGAAGCTGAGGGCAGGGCTGCATCCCCAGAAACTCAGAAAAGGCTTTCCCTGTGATGGTGGAAGCTTAGCAGCTTAGAGTTCCAGTGAGAACAACAACAAAGCTATTTGCTATTATTTGTCATGTGATGTGGAAGCTATTATGCTTGGTGATTTAGTGCTAGTTACCACTGGTCCAACAGTGGCACATAATAACCGCTGCCTGCGTGGTCTGCATTGATGTCTCTTGTCCTCCGCCTCATGCAGACCCTTTCTTATATTTCTTTTACCCTCTTGAAACATTGGATGTTTGGGAAAGTAAGTTAAGGACATCCTGAAAAGAGACTGGAAATTTGAAGTCTACCTTGAGGCACCTGCAAAGCACCCAAATTCTGATTTTTGGAACATGACAGCTCTGTCCCAGGACCTCTCCCACCCAGACTGTCAGACATTCTACTCTCGAGCAGGAGAGAGATATTTGTGTAAAGTAGACTCAAGTTTGGCTAGGCCAAGAAGGAAACCACCAGGTTCATTTTACTTTCATTTAAGCCAGACTGAAATCAAGACCTGAAGAAGGGGAAAACTTTGACATTAACCACTGACACCCCTCAGTGAAACATTAGGTTACAACCAGAATCATTGTGGAGTTGGGATGACTTTGATGGGCTATTTACTTGAGGAGTTTACATGAAATTGAACATTTTCTTTAGTAAACAGCATGTGGCCATATTTCTCTTTTCATTAAGCTATATTAAGCAGCATGACAACTCATGTTAAGCCTATGACAAATGATTAACTGCATTTGGGGTTTCAGCAACAATTTCTGTAACATGGTGTCCTCATGTGATGCTTCAGATGTGAAGAGTCAGAAAGAGCACCTCAAGGTTGTTTCTGTTCTTGGCAATTATACTTTAAGAAGATCTCTGCTGGACGTTTATCGAGCAGCTAAAAAAGAAAAGCTGTGCCGTGGAAAATAAGTGTACCTAACCATGCATTTATTTATTTGTCCTTTCAAGGGGAAGAATGAGAGAAAGCTCATGACGGAAGTCAGAAATCACAAGATGAATTCATCATTTGTTCAAATGACACTCATCTTCTAAAAGAAGTCAGGGTGTTTCCGGTACATGAATTCAGGGAAATCAGACTAAGGCTAGTCCCACAAGTCACTTAATGTCCACGTAGCCTGAGCTTAGGACTTCAAGGCTCAGGAGCTTCCTCCTTGACACCAAACTTGATGTTAGGGATGTAAAGACATGTTCATAAGAATGAAGAATCATGGGTTTGTCCTTACTCAAAATTGGGGGGACGGGCTGAAAAAAAAAACAACAAAACAAAACAAATAAGAAGATTCTAGCCCCATGTGAAAAAGGTTTTGCATTGACTGTCAATTAAATCAACATGTAAAATACGTAAAGGAGATATTAATGCAGAGGGCAGCACAGTCCAACAATTAAAACAAGATTAAACTCAATTACAGAGAGAACCAGTGGCTTTCATCTCTGTAAAGAAAAGAACACAAGAGCATCCATTATCTTTCTGTGGAGGAATTCAGGTATCTTCTGCTAGGATTGGCTTAATTATCAGTTGCCGAGAATGTGGAGTTATGATGAGACTCTCCAAGGGTGCCCTGGGGATTCTGAGAAAATTTCCGACTCAGGGAATGGGCACTAGACTTTGGAAACCCTGAGATAACTCCGGGGTGGTCCCTGCCGTGCAGGGATACCCACTCCATCACGGGGATTTCCGTGTTATATTTCTGTCATGTGGATGAGCTGGAGAAGAGGCCAAATTCTTTTCTCTGATTCAGCTTGGCCATTTTTAAAAGACACCATCAGACTTGGTGACAAGGGGTGGTTAAAAGAAATTACATCTAGTTTTCAACTTTGTTTCTTAATGGAAGATTGAGTGATGAGGTAAATGAAATTTGCTTTTTTCTTGGAAAGAGACCCTTCCTCCCACCCTTATCCCCTTTTGACCACTGCAAAAGAGCCCAGTTCAAGGAAAAGGGAGAAGACAAATGAGTGAAATCACGCCAGAGACACTTGTTGCCAGGAAAAACACACTTCGATTCAGTTAATTTGTTCTGTTAATATCAAAGGCTGTGAGTCCCGATTAACTAATTTTAAGAAGCTGGAACCCAATGTAGCTGTGTCAGCCCTCAAGCTAGTGCTGATGAAGATGAGAATCTTCAAGTAACAGAAGGAGTCCCCCTAAAGAGCTAGTGATGACTGTTTCAGATCATCCTGCAAGACTGGCTGGGACTTTCAAACAGGGTTTTGAGCCCTGTCAGAGAAGTGCAGCGGGGCGAAGAGGGGAAGTATTCCGGCCATAGGAGAGGCACCACAAACCACAGATGTGTGTACACTCAGCTGACTAACGACAGAAGCATCCGTGCTGGTGAGTCTCTCTGGGACCGAGATGCTCCCTGAGTTCAGGTGGAATTCATTAAAACAGGCACGTAGTGTGCGCTCTGTCCATCTCCCTCCCTGAAAGGCTCCATTGCACATAAACCAGAACAGCTTGAGCAGCTGCGAAAAACTAAGCCAAAAATGAATTCACCGCCCTCTCTCCTTCCTCTTCCTTCACATCAGGCAGACAAGAGAATTATGTGCGCACGTGTATATATACATACACACAGATATATGCATATATATACATACACATATACATATATACACGAATATAATGCTCTTTCAAAGTCAACGTCCTAACTTGCTAATGAGGTTGCAAATCATCTCTCAGAAGGAAAGGATGTGCAGGCACATCCTGAACGGCAGAATCTTTTGCCTCCAAAAGTTCAGTTGCTACCTTTGTAATATTAAAGCCCAACAGGGAGCCAGCGGGACACAGCTTGTGCTGTCTTGTCAAGTTATGAGTTTCTGGTTTCAGATAAAAGAGGAGAAAGTGTCCTTAAGAAAGCAAGGAACTTGGGGGAAAAAAATCAGACTTCCTTCTCAGAAAGTTAAGGGTTGTTTTCCTGGAGATGATGGATAATGACATTTCAACTTTTTAAAGCTTAATAGAGAAAAAGAGGCAAATCATGGGGGCAGGGGAGAACTATAAATAAATAGGACAAGGTGAAGTTTCGGCAAGTGTTTCCCTCCACTTTTTCTCTCTATCTTTTTCTGTCTGTCTGTCTGTCTGTCTCTCTCTGTCTCTCCTTTTTTGAAATCTTAAACCCCATTTCTGGCTTGCATTTGGTAGGATTCCTGTTCTGGCTTTTATTAAAAACAGACTTTATGCGGTCACAAGTCTCCATCTAAAATGAACTTTAATAGGCATAAGGGTCCTGACAGAGCCTTTTTTGCTCTCAGGTCCCCCCACCCCCAAACCGGGATTTCCCTCCCAAATATTCCAAACTGGCACTGCTGCAGTTTGAAGGCTCAACACAGAGACACCCACTTTCCTCTTTCACTCTGAACTCCCATTTCTGGTTTATGTTTGTGACTCTTTGCAAGGCCAGATCCAGTTAAGTCTGGCTCTAACGAGAGAAGATTACAGAAAGTGTGAATAACCCAACTATGGTCCTACCAATTCCCCAAAGTCGGCGCCTGAAATCTACCAGTTCCCCTGTCCAGCCAGGGTTATGGACTCCTGCCTGGCTGCCTGATGCGTGTGACATTGGAGGCACCCAGCTCCCAGGGCCCCCTGCTGCCCCATTTAGCCTTTCACAGTTGATTTCTCCGAAGGGTACTGATAAGTCACCATATCTGAAAAAGAGGGATGCAGCCAAGCGAGCAGAGCAGGCAAGACATGCAGGTTCATCCCCAGGATAGGCAGGTTGCTCTGGTTCCTTCTTATAGTTACATAGATAAAATAGGCAGGCAGGGTCTTAGGGAGTCCCGCCTTCACACTACTAGCCTCCAAACCTTCCTGACACAATGGCAGACATTCCTCTTGTCATTCCAAGTTTTCCTGAAACGATCATTGAATCTGAGGCTCTACACTGACATTTATGTTTATGTACAGGGAGGGGAAAATCTTTCCACTACTGTAGTGAAACGGTTCTCCAGGAGAAGGGGTTTCATGCCCCCCAACACACATACACACTGGCAATGTCTAAAGATAATTTCAGTGCTCCTAACCGAGACGCTACAACTGATGCCCATGGGAGAAACATCTAAAAAGCACAGGTCAGCTGTCACCACAAAAATGTCAGTGGTCCTGAGGTTGAGAATCGCTGGGGCTGGGGGACTGGGGTCTGCAGTCAGACTGCTTGGGTTTAATGCCCAGCTCTGCCAGGACCTGGCTGAGATGCCTTAGGCAAGCTGCTTAACCTCTCTGCCTCATCTGTAGAGGCTGATGACCTCGCCCTCTGCGTTAATGCAAGCATTCAACAATAATATTCCAGTACCCCGCAGGATTGTGCCTCGTCTACCATGGGAACACACTATGTGTTAGCTCTGGTTTTAACTATTATTACTAGAAATTGAGCTCAGTGGCAAATACATTCTAAGCCAAACCTGCTGAGTTTAGAGAAAAACAATATATATATATATATATATATATATATATATATATATATATATATATATATATATGTCTGAGGGTAATATATTCTCTTTGATAAGAACTAAAAGATGATAGCCACAACCACAGTGTTCAACAGTTTATCAAATACTTTCAAATGTTCTCATATGACTTGGGTCACAACCTTGCTGAATTTGCCCACAGAGGGGGAACTCTGGGTCAGAGTTCAGTAAGTGGCCCAAGGCTTGCTGGTTCCAGACCAGCTCTTCTGAGTCCACATTCCTGCGGCTCTCGCTACACCCTTTGCTTATGGGTTAGAGACACCCCTTCTCTTCATTACATCCAACAACAGGAAGGCGATCAGAGAAGAGGGGACTCCAGCTTCAAGGGTGGGAGGAAGTCCCTTGGCCTTTTACGGTACATGCTCCTTCGTGGTGCCCACAGGCATTGTAATCCTTTGAATGGAATTTAAAAAAAAAATGAACTTTCTGAAAATCAGGCTAATTTTCTTTCCTTTTAAATGCCTGATTTTGAGGGGGGAAAATGGAGTTCTTCCTATTTTCAAATATTCAAATCATACATATGGGGTATATTTTGACTGTAAATGGAGGAAGGTAAATATATACTCTAGATGACCTACTCTATGCAGGTTTCAAGTTCCATCTGTTAGCTGTTTTGTTTCACAATAGACCTGAAAATCTGCTTATGAACACGGAGCTCAAGTGGACAAAGGCTCTGCTTCCTAGCTGGTTGGTGACTGCATACAACAATCGTAAGTCTATGCTAACATTTCCATTTGTAATTAAAAAAAACATCAGCTGCGGATCCATCAGTTGAATTTTTACTAGGCGCACATTAAAGTCACTAATTATGGCTCTAAGGGTCCTAGTTCACAGAGCTGACAGATAATATTCCCGGACCTCAGTGATTTTCTAGAGTTCCTTTGGTCACAGAGAAGGCAAGGCCTTGGCTGGAGATATTCTTGTGACCCGCTGAGCAGCCAGCCCCTATCAACACAGCCTGGCCTCCTGTTTCAAAGGTCTTTATCAGATTCTACAGACAGCTGTCAACATGTCATTCACTGAGACCCAGCTGGCTGTGGTCCCATGATGCCTTGTGCAGTTAATAAGGGAGAGGCTCAAATGACCACATTTTGGCTTCTAAATCCCCTGTGGTCCCCAACCAGGGTGAAAATGGCAGACATGGATGGTACCATCTTTGCCATTTTCTTTTTCCGAGCATATTTTGTCTGTCATGCTATGAGAAGGGAACCAAAGAGCATCCCCCTGTTTCTGGTGAGTCAGGACACTTACCTGGGGACACTGGGTGGGGCACGGGTAGGCCGAGATGGGACTTGCGGAGGGGCTCCGAACGAATCGCTGCTGTTGGGAAAAGGGGGTAACGGGCCTGGCCGGAATGGAACTGGAGGGGCCCCTGAGTGGGGGCCTGGGGAGGGGATGGCAGGAGCAGGCCCACGGCCAGAGGAGGGCCGTGGGAGGGGGGCACCCAGCGTCGGCCTCCTTGGGGTGGTGGGGCTTGGAGGGGGTGACCTGGGGAGAGAGACCAACACCAGTTTGCTACTTTCTCATTTCTCTGTAAAAAAAAATGTTTCATGACTTTCTGACTGCTTTTTATAATTAAATTTTGACCAATCAACTTAGACACATGCTGTGGAAGGATAAGCGGTCAGAGGAAGATTTTCTCCCTCACCCCTTCATTCTGGGGTGTAGCATCACTTCTTGGGCTTCGCTTCTGACTAGGTTCTAAGACAGTCTTTATGTACATGATTCCTTTTTGTAAGTGATGGAACACAACAACCTACAAGTGACTTTCAAGTTTCTCACAGACTGGCCATCTTTCATTTCATTATGTCTAGAACTGTCTTATTCTTTTTAATTATATTTAGAAAAACTATTACTTCATGCTAGTTTATATATAATTCTTTTGTACATAATAGAACACAATATTATACTACTTACTTTTTAAGCCTCACATTAATTGACTTTTCATTTCAGTACTTCTAGAACTGTCTTATCCTTTTAATACCCTTATATATAAACATACATACTATAATAGTTTATATATAAATTTCTTTTTATATTTAATTGAACACAATGTTCTATGATTTATTTTTAAGTTTCATACAAATTGGCCATCTTTTCATTATAGTACTTCTAGAACTGTCTTACTCTTTTTCATGGCTGCCTATTATTCCACCGTAAGGACACAGCTGATTTTTGAAAGGCATCAGGATCACCTGAGTCTCTCTCACCCTTGAACCGACATATCTTTTTTTCTCCTTTTTCTTCAGATTCATATTGGTTTAGGGCAGCTCACTCAGAAAATGAGACCTGGCAGGTCTCAGGTGCAGGAGGTGGCCAACTCCTACCTGCGGGAGTGCTGGATCCAGGAGTCATCCACGGGAGGTGGTGCTGGTGTGAACGTGGTGGCAGTGTTGATGTCACCAATGATCACGAGGGCTTCTTTAAGGGCCTGGTACATTCTCAGCATCTCGTCCCGGTGCTGGGCCTGCTCAGCAGACTCCTCCATCAGGGTATTTTGGTCCTCTGAGGAATACAGTTGTGCTAGAAGTTCAGAGTTGATGAAGTCTTTAACCTGTCGTTTCACCATGAAGAAGTAAAAATGGGAGTGCATGAGTGATGGAATCATACAAACTCATCCAGAGCCTGCAGATAAAGTCCACAGAAGTCCTCTCTGGGAAAAGACACATTGTATATCCCTTCTCTCTTATTTTCATCATCATCCCCCCAGTCCTTGGTACCCATGCTGGTAACAGTTTTCCCTTTAGCTTATGCCTGTTGACACTAAGGATGACAAAGATGAGTTGAAAAGAGGACCCAATCCCACTCCCCAGAACAGGAAGTGCTGGCTATGTAAACATTTCCGCAACATATCTGAGGTTGTTTGGCTTGCAGACCAGGAAGGTTCCAGAAGGAAAGTTGCAATATTTCCAATGGGAGACATAAAGAAACCTATGTGATAACATGTTATCCATCCCTTGAGATTCCCAGCTCTATATGCAGGTTTTGCCAAAAATCATGGGAATACTATCAGGACCCCAGATTCTAATGTCATCTCAGAAGTGGAATTAATACCAGTAAGTGAATATTTGTTCACAAAACATCATACCATTATGCAAATAATAAAACAATAAAGTTATATATTCTGCTTTTTAGAAGTTGATAATAGAAGTTCTGGAATGGTCATGAGGACTGGCATGAGGTTCCAGAGTTAACAGATGTATTAAACTAAAGCAACAAGGTCCATGAGTCTTAGGGGAAAGGCATTATGTAAAAGGACAAGATGAGAGGAGTCATGTGGTCCACAGTGTTGAGGGCATCGACTGCCACATTTCATCACATCTAAGACATCACAGATTTTAAGATATACCACTGTTTTACGTACCACTGAGAAAGAAGAAATGCCATCAGTTAAACTATGGCAAGATGTTGGCAAGATATAAGATGCATCTTCATTTCAGACATGTTCAATGTGAAAAATAGTGGATATGAGCATCAATGAAATAGGGGCATTCCAAGGGCCTAATGCTCATTGCATACTTATAAAACATTCTGATCCTTGTTTTACAGATGAAGAAATGGAAGTTCTATGAGTTTAACCAACATGCCCAAAGTCACACAACATTAAATTCAATCCAAATCATCTGACTCGAAACTTTCTCCATTACCCCCATTTTGGTGAGTGCTTAGCAAAGACAACTTCTTTCCTTCCTTCCTTCCTTCCATTTTTAGGAAAGGTGCAGGCAGGAATGAAGGTAAGCAAATAGGCAGAAAGAGGAAGAAGAAGCACTTTGCACTTTGTTTTATTTAGTTGTTCATCTTGGTTGTTCCCACTATGCCAGATGTGCAAGCCTTGAACCTTTGGATGTACCATATTTTGCCATATAAAATGCTCACCCACATTTTTGGCCCAAACTCTCAGGAAAAAAAATCTTTTGTTGTAATTTTTTAATTCAGATTTTTGTATATTGGTATTTTTTTGTATTATAAAAGTATTTTAGATTTTTTAACATGTATAAGAAATTTTATTAACAAATAATTACAAAACAAGACAGAAACAAGGTAAAGAAATACAAGAATTGAAAACATTTATATAGATATGGAATTAGTACTACCCATGTATAATATGCATCCTTATTTTTCACTCACAAATTTAGGCAAAAAAAGTGCACATTATTCATGGCAAAATATGGTATGTGGACTGTGCTCAATCCCTACTCCAAAAAGATAATTTCTGTTTAAGCATCATTACTTTACAATGGTATAGCAAGTATGCCCCCCTATGCTAGCTTAAGTCTAGAAAAAGAAAACAACATGGACTTTTCATTTTTTATTGCTAGATAAGAAAGCTATCACTTCTCTGGAGTCACTGGCTATCTCTGAAGAAGGACAAAGACAAAGCTATTCAAGTCTTACAAAATCAAGCAGACCTGTCAGAGGCACACAATTCCTGGGTTGTAGTTAAGTTTGTAACTCAGAGGTGACACGTAGCTTTATTAAGGTATCAAAACATACAAGTAATTCTAGTAATGAAAATTCAGTAAAATTAAAGGTCCACTGTGATGAAATAAGAAGTACTCTATGCACATATTTTATAAACCAAAGGCAGAATTAATCAAATGTACAAGAGGTCTTTGGGGAACTGTCTGGTAGGGTAGATGTATGTGTGATAGTTGTTGGAAGGTAAATTTGGCCAGGTAACTGGAGCCAGACATGAGGATTTTGACTGCTAAAGAAAAGTGAACTTTATTCACTAGGCAATGGGTAGCCATGGAAGGTTTTTAAGCAAGTAAGTGAAACAATGTAAGAGAGTTTTAGTAAAATTAATCTGGTTGTGATTGAAAAAGGATTTTGAAGGGTGGTAGTGGAGCAAAAGAAACCTGTTTAAGACTGCAGATCACTTAATTGAGGATAAGGCCTTAATTTAGCAAGGTGGAAAAGGAATAGAAAAGATGGGCACAAAGTAAATACCAACTAGTCGTGGTGCTGTTTTGACATGAATAGCAAGGAAGAAAGGAACAATCAGACACCCTAAACATTCAGATTTGGTAGTGGGAAAACAGAAAATCCAAAGTCAAGAAAGTCAGATATAGAGGAAAGACAGTACATTTGGCCTAAGAAGTATTATATCCTGCCCCGCTACCACCCTTTGAAAGTTGATTCACCTCTAAACACTCTTGCAAATAACTGAGGCCTCACAGACATCCACACAAATTTCCAGCATTTTGTGTGTATGTGTGTGTGTGTGTGTGTGTGTGTGTATGTGTGTGCCTGCACTTGGACAGTTGTTGAGCTCAAAACTCAACACCAGACAATTTTCCTGGCAGTGACCATAAGTTGGGTGAAGCTCTTTTGAAGCTTTACACCTTATTGGAATATCACTTAGACTCTATTAAACACAACTTAAAAGAAGTTCCTTCCAAGAACAGATTTAAAACAGCTCTGAATTAAGAAGCAACGGTCAAACCATGAAATAAAAGAATAAGAGATTGCTTCAGCATTCTGACAAGAGATCTTCCTTGAATCAACAATTCCACATCAAAATGTCACATGCTAAAATTGCCTACCATCCAAAAGCTTTGGCAGTACTCTAAAATAATATGAGTATTATCAGCATGATGGACAATGGCAGGAGAGGCCACTGGTAAGAACAGGAACTTTATGACGGAAACAGTCTGAGACTGCATCCTCCCTCGGTTCATGGGCAAAGGAGTCAACCTCTGAGTCTCAGTTTCCTGATCTGTAAGATGAAGACGGCAACAGCAGGTTCCAAGCATTTAGCTATTGTTCAATAAGGGGAAGCCATTATGGTTATGGTGCACAGGCTAAAGTGGCATTAGGTATGTGGAGGCAGAACAAAGAGAAAACACAGGTACTGGGAGATATGGTTCAATATGAAGTATTGGCTAACATTTTATTTTGTACTGGAGTCAAGTTTGAGAAAGACTCTTGTCTCTGCTAATCGTAATGCTAAAATTGGACTTTTGAACAAAGGTGGGTTGGGGGATAGACTTCAGGGACTTTCTGAGTGGTTTGTATATCAGCGATATAAATATTTTAATCAAGGATCCTGCAGGACAATTAGTGGCCAGGGGTAACCCTTTTAGATGGGAGCACTTAGACAATATCTCACAGAAACATCACATAAACTAAATATACTTGGATGGGAGATTGGAAAAAAAATTATGCTTTTAATTATAACACCTTATAACCTATACATCGTCGTATGGCTTGCAAAAAAAAAAAAATTCTCTCACACAAAACCTTGCTCCAGTTCAAACACTATGGGCTGGATAAACAGGCATTACTACTCCACTGCTCAGGGTAAAGGAATGTGAGGTCATTAAAAACCTTCCACATGTTTTCCTCTCTTTCTTACTTTAACCCTTCTCTAGCAACCTGTAATATCTGGGGATCTCGAACCTTGTCTTTATTACTAAGACCATCTTAAAACTGCACAAATCAAGGAGACATTCAGTTCCTATGGGAGCTTTTTCCTTAAAATCTCTGTTTCTAGACAGAGGGCTGGGTTATGGAACACAGCAACAGCTCTCATTCATGTGAATACATGTGTAAAATTTAACTGGGAAGTTTACATTTGCTTAGTTTGGGAAAGGAGCACTGTTAGAATTTTGCGATGCTCTGATTCTCTCAGACTTACCCAAGTCTCTGTTCCATTTCTCAGGGATTTGGTTTTGGCAAAGACCCAATAAATTTTCCCTTCTTTAAAAAGTAAATATCCTAGGGCACACCTTTGTGACTAAGTGGCTAAGATACTGGTGTGTGAACCACACACAGACCTAGAACCCAGGTTCAAGACCCAGGGCCAGGGTGAAAAACCAAACATGAACAACTACATAAAGCTATTTCTTTCTCTTTATCCTTCTTCCCTCCCTTCCTTAAATGTGTCTTCCTCCTCTCCTTTTCTTCCTCTCTTAAAAAAACGTAAATACCCTTTGACTCACTACAATGAGCAAAAAAAGTTAGACCAAAAAAAAAAAAAAAAAAAAAAAAAATCCCAAAACAAAACAGATGGGATGTGACTCCAAAGTTCCAGGACAGACAGGACGAATCTAGAGTATAAAAAGTCAGGATGCTTCACCCGGGGGGTGGAGGGCACAAGAGGGGCATCTGGACCTGGTCATGATGTGTGTCTTGAGCAAGATGTTAAATTCTTGGACCCGGGTGGCGTGCCCTGATGGGGCAGTGGTTAGGTTAATCACCTCTGAAGGAGCACAGGCCGCATGCTCCTGGTTCAAGTTCCAGGTCCCGGGGAACCAACCAGTGTGAACAACTGGTTCCAGTGTGAACACCAAAAACAATAAAAATGCTTCTTCCTTCTCTCTCCACCTACCTGCCTGTCTACTTGCCTTCATTCCTGCTTGTACCTTTCCTTTAAAAAAACAAAATCCACACTCCCTCCATGATCACTGAACATGACACATTGAAGTTGAAGCATGTTCGAAACTAGGGACTAATTTTCCACCAAAGTGCCAATAGCTGAAGAGAGTGAATGTGGCCTTTATGGGGAGGGCGGGGTCCTGGGGCACTGGGTGCGGCCCACATCCCCTATGTAATATGCTCAAGTTCCACTTGGGTCTTACAATGTTTCATAGAACTTGGAGGTTCAGGTTGCCCTGGTGGAGCAGCAGGTAAATCCACATACAGGCCAAGGACCTGGCTTCTCATCCTGGGACCACGGGGAACAACCAAGATGAACAACTGAAATAAAATAAACAAAGTGCTTCTTTCTCCCCTCTTCCTGCCTATCTGCCTCTGCTCCTCCCCCTTCTTTCCTGCCTGCACCTTGCCTTTAAAAAACACAAAAGAAAACAAAACCAAAAGGTATTTCAGGTTCTATTTCCTATTATCTGGGTTTGTTTGAGCAGGAAGAACTGTTTTAAATGACTTACTCCTTACGGTTGCAAAACAGTGTCTCACAATCAAACTGACCCTAATGAAATCCTCAAGTACAATGATCTGGAAGACATACCAGGTATCTCCTCTGGCAGCGGTCTCCCTGTTCCAGGAACCCGACACGTTTTCCTGACCTAGCATTGTTCTCTCCAGATGCTGAAAAGGAGAGACTACCAGATGGAGCATGAGAAGGACTGGCTTTTCCCCTTGACGGTGCCTCCCCTGGCTGGCTTTGCCAACATCGGCAAACCCCTTACCCCCTAGGAGTCTCGATTTCTTCCTTTATGAACTGGGAGAAATTATGAGGAGCCCCCCACCCCCACCCCAGGGTGGTCTGCCTGTAAGTTCAAACACATAATTTTGTGCCACTTTGCCGCTCACAAAGCTTTTAGAATAAAACTGGATTCACTTTTCTGGTTCTTTCACGGAGAACTTGGGGCATGTCAGGGGCAGAGAAGAGGTCACCGAGATGGGCTCCACATCGGCCTGGGGAGTTCCGTGTGTCAACTCAAAGTCCTGAGCAAGACTCTGCTGCTTTGAAGGCGGTTGGTCCAGAATGACGGCCCGGCATCAGTTCACTGTCTTTGTGCCGCTCTTACGTGGTACATTTAAGCAATGAAACAGCTGCTGCATTTCAACAGACAAAGGCTTACAGTATGTCTGAGGCCAGGCATTTATGGCTGGCTTTAAACTCCTTAAACAATTCCATATGGAGACTTGAGTGGCAGAAGGCTTAATGTACGCTTTCAAAGGAAACTGCCCACCAAATTCTGAACTTTATGAAAGTTGGCTGAAACATAGTCTTCTCAGAGGCAGAGGAAAAAGAAGAAAGGCCGTGGTACTCTTTTCTAGGTATTTATTGGTTCTGGACGAACAAATGGCTTCTTCACTCAAAGCCACTTAGAGAAGAAGCAACAGGGCTAAGTGGTGGAATTAAGGAAAAGGAGTCAAAGTATTCATTTTCTGGTCATTGATTCTATGATTGTCTCTTCTTAAAGATCTCTTCACTTTAAATCAAATTAAAAATAATCAACCTATAGGTATGGCACAGTGCAGGATGTTCACATTTTCTTATGCTCAACAGGGTGTTTCTGGAAGGAACTAAAGGGCTCAGACATCTATACAGTAAGATGCTATGCATAAGAATATAAATACAATTTAAAGAGGGATTTATATTTTTTACATAGAGAATTAAAAATTATACACTTTTCACATCTATGGTAAAAAAGCAGATAAAATAATGCTCAAAGAACAGGGGTCATTCTAGATAAGTGAAACTATTTTGTAGTAGATGAGATGTTAAATTTCAAACAAAGATAACCATTCATCTCATTGGAATTCAGCCTTCCCTGACCTTTTTGTTTTCTCCTCATTCCTATTAGGTTCTGCTTCAAGGTTTGACCTTGGAGACCAGGTCTTAATTGAAGTCTCCTCTTTCTCATGCATCTGATGTGAGGTCTCTCTCAAGACAACTAGCAGAACTTTACCTCCAGGGATCATTCCCTGTAGGTGGGGGTATAGCCACTTCATTAAAGCAAGCAAGCACGCCAGCAAGGAGGGAGGGAAATGACCCCTACATTTCTTTGGATATATGTGTGTATTTTTCTTGAGAAGGTGAAAGTAGGGTAGATTTGCAATAGGGTTTTTTTTTTTTTCTCTCCCTCTTTTAACTAATTCATGTTGAGCAGCTCCTCACAGCTACAGACAGGAAGTGCTATTTCCTGTGGGGATGATTTAATGCAGCATCGGGCAGAGCCGCCTTTGAAGTCATGGCGGCACTAATGATTCTCGGTAAAACAGTGCAAAGATGAATGATACTTAATCAGGAAAATGTTTAAATAAGCAAGTGCCTGGGTATACCACGGCAAAACAACCTGAACTTCTTTAAGCAGAGTGAAGAGGGTAATTTTAAAAATAAACAGCCTATTTCATACTTTATGTTTTTTCAAAACGGCAGAGTGACATTGATTACGGTCTCTGAGAAGTCTGTGAAGTCGCTCAGTGCTCCTGAGATGGTTTTTAAAGCGACTGATTTCAGTTCCAAGAAGCCTAATGATTTGCTTCAGGTCACACGCAGGCCACTGACCAGGCTTAAGAATATAATTCAGTTTCCAAATTCCCAATATATTGCTCACCTGTGGCTGATACTTCAATGCATCCTACTAGCCTAGACTGAAGAATGTGAAATGTATATGAAAACAAATGGAATGTCATACTAACATACAATTAACAAGGACTCCTAAATTATAAATCAAGGTCATTTTTTAGTTTTAAAATAGGCAGTCATATTGGTTTCTTACAATTTTATTTTTCATAGTACTTGCATAAATACTTTTCTCTGGAACAAATACCTAAAGAAGATGTTTTTGATGATCAGTCTTTTACCTATGGAGGAAACAGACTCACAGACATCTTAGGTCAGCAGAGATAGCACCAAAACCCGTTTTAGAATTCAGGTTTCTCCTGAATTCTAGTGTGGGGCTTTTGTTAGTACTGTGTCATTTAATTGTTTTTTTTTTGTTACAAGCAAAATGACTTAAATAGAAAGAGGCCCTTCGCATCATAGGAGATAATTAGGAATAAGACTGTGGATGTCTCACCTTGCGAAACTCAGAAAAGCCTGCTATGAAACACCCCATTAAAGCTTACCTAAAAGATAATGTTTCAAGTAATTTGTGATATTATTTATACTTTAACCAAGTAACTACCAAAAGAAGCAAACTAGGCTAAACGGTTTAAATATCATATCCTGGGTGGCTGATTACATATTATGTCCTGGGATGCACCCATGTGGCTCAGGCAGTGGAAATGCCCAAGTGAGGATCGTGTAAAGCCCAAGAACCTGGGGCTGGGGACAAACCAAAATAAATAAAGACAATTTTTCCTTCTTTTCTCTCCCTTCCTTCCTCCTTTCCTTCCTAATCTTCTTCTTCCTCTCCTTTAATAATATTCTGGCTAATATAGAAATGGCCACCAAAGGGGAAAGATTCTGTATGCTATAGGCCAATGGATGGCAAGTCAAGCAGGAGCTTTGAGATTTGTGGCTGCATCATCCTGACCTTAGGAAAGTGAAGTTGACTGACTTTCTATCCAAGGGGATGGGGTAAAAGCCTTTTCCCAGGTGTAAATAGCATTCCGTAGTTTTTAGAAGGTGAAAACAATCATTACATATGGATGTGTGTGTATGTGTAACTAATGTGTAAAAACTGTGTATCTTTTGCCTTTACTCTCAAGATCTCGGAACCAGGGCCCATGCTGTTATTGCTGGCTTTCCAAGTAATTTGTGCCCTGATTACCAGAATGGTATTTTTTGCTCTGCTCTTTATTGTAAGTAAATACACACCATTTTAGGAGAGATAGCCAGTGGTGGGATAGTGCAGTACTGTGGCTAGAAGTTTTAGGTTTTCTTTCCTAAATTCCCTTTCACTGGCTACTCACTTACAATTTGTGATGAAAAATGATGAACCTGGGTAATAGGTGTTTCAAGCATTCAGAAAATATCACAAAGAAACTGAAGAGAAAGGGAGCAAATTCCACACTAGGAGGGGCTGGAAGTTAAAAGGAGACCATTTAGAATCACTTACATTATTGATCATAAGGTGCATTATGGTTTTTGGAATCAGATCTCGGATACATTTGTTGATAATAGACATGTAGGAATCTACGAGGTTGCGGATGGTCTCCACTTGCCTCTCCAACTGTGGGTCCATGGAGAAGTTTTCTGCTTGGTCATTCTCATCATTTTCAGTCTAACGGGAAGAAAAGAAAACACAGATCACCATCACATTTGTTCAGAAGGAAAGAAAACACAGGACATTATCAAGTGATATCAACATCAGCTTAGTGTATTTCCAGTTGTATTACCAGACGGTAGTATCTTTGTCTATTGCAACATCCATTCATTCTGAAGAGATCAGAATCACATCTCTATTATTCTACTTGTAACCTGCCACATTCCAGGGAGAGCTAGTCTTCTATTCTGAGTGGCTGTTGAGAAAATAGCTGGATAAACAGTCCACCACCACAGATCTCTAGAGAACAATCTAATCTGAAGCCATATGAAAGCTGGCTAAAAAAGAACTGAACCCCAACATATGATGCAACACGCAAACCTCTGGGAGTGTCCTCCAGGGATACTATAGGTCAGAAATAACCTTGGCGTTGTTCTGGAACTCCTAAGTCTGCTTTGGAACAGATCAGCCCTGATTTAAAACCAAATCTCCTCAGCCTGGTCAGAAGCCAAAATAAGAGATATAGAGGATAATTCATTTTTCCATGCACTTGCTGGAATTTGTTATGTAAATTCATGCTTCTGTCATCACTACTAAAGGCTGGCTCCATTGTCAAAAAACTTACAATTTTAACTTCCAACTTGTTATTCTTTGAATAAAACAGAACACATCTATACACAAAGAATTTATTTGTGCAACACGAGAGGAGCATCTGTTTTCTATACTATAGGATTTGAGTTAATTAATTTTGGCTTATCCACCAGAGGCTGGGCTGGAATGGCATGTTCATCATTAAGGACTGACCTATTGGCTTGGCACTGAAATCAATTTAGAACAAATGGTCTCCATTTCAAGTCAGGTTCAGTCATCTAAGCCCCAGAACACGATACAAATATTGTTAGTGGTCTGGCTACTTTCTAGCATTTGGAAAGATTTAATTACAAATGCAAAGAAATGGGGGGGGGGTGTAATAATTTATTGCTTCCAATGTGGACATGAAGTACTTTTCTTTGGAAATGTACATACTTTGATCTGCCAAGTTTTCAATCATCCAATCAGTTCTAGGCAAAGCGCTGCGCTAAATAGTTTAAATGGATCTATGGATGAGGAGCTTTTCCTTTGAGTAGATCTGCATGTGTGACAGGCACATGTGTGGGATACAACATCAAGAGTAATAAAGGTAGAAATTGGTCTTAATCACTTATATAGGCTGTTATCGCTCAGAAATATCTTTTTGTCTTTTTAAAATACAATAATATAAGCTGGTTCTAAAACACAACATTTTCCGAGCCTGAGAGTATGTACCCAGTGTTCCAGTGGGACAGCGTAAGAGCGTGTCTGGGGCATCTTATTGCTACTCTGTAGTCAGGGAGAGAAGCGAAGTTCTCCAAATTACAGTTGCTCTCCTAAACCAGTTTCTTTTCAAATGCTCTTTGGAACTGGAAGACAGAACTCAGTCAAATCATATGTAGTTTTTTATTGTTATTATAAATTTGTGATACAGACACACTAGGACCTGGGACAAATAGGTAGAAGTTAAAGTCATAAAGTGTTGAGGTAGAGCATAAGGTCTTCTGTGATGTGATCAAAACCAGTCAGCTTCCCAGAGTTCTTTCCAGGGCTTAAAAATCATAGCAAATCTGATTCACCTGGAGCCAAATTCTAAGAATCAGTGATTATTTCAATGTTGTTTTATGGGTACTACGTTTGAAAGTGAAAACTGTAGGTTCGGATTCAGGTTTTGTTATGTGAGGTGTTGGACTCAGTTTTTCCATCTTTAAAATGGGGATACTCTTACCTGGAACACTTATTGCAGCTCAAGAGTTGCCCACAGGAAATGAACTGGCGAGGTGCCCTGTGAGTGCTCAGTAAAAGTTGGTTTCTTTCCTTCCTTTCTGAATACTCATAGAAGGAGAACTGCTGAACTCTCAATACCATTATGAAAATTTAAGATGCAAAATTTGAGCTCAAATACTTTCAATTCGAGCAATGTATAAATGACAAAATGTATTTTTAAAAATACCTCCATGCTTTCTGCAAGCAATTCCTCATGCTTGGAAACCCACAGTCCTATCTATGAAAACCCTTCATCCTTCAAAGTCCTGCTCCACCTTTGACTCTTCCTGACAAAATGCAAAACATCAAAGGCCCTTGGGTTCCCACTCTCCCCACCCCACCCTGCGCTTCATCTGACCTTGCATTTTATTATTTACTTATTTATAAAGGAAAATCACAGGCAGGAATGAAGGCAAGTAGGTAGGCAAGCAAGAAGAGAGAGGAGGAAGAAGCATTTTATTTTATTTTTATTTCACTGTTCACATTGGCTCTTTCCCCCAGCCAGGGATGCAAACCCCAGTCCTTGGGATGTATGTGGACTGTGCTCCTTCAGAGGCAGCAGGCCTAACTGCTATTCCACCAGGGCATGCCTTGAGGAGTGCCTGCTTTAGGAGAGATTGGAGAGCAGAGGAACGTCATGTTGATAAGTTCAGATCCACTACCACATGACAATAGTGAGAATGATAAAAAAAAAGATTAGATCCCATATATGTACAGAAGAACAGGGGCTCTTCCTCTTTGTGAGGAAAACACCTTTCATTGAAAGCCTCATAAACATGCATAATGAACACAACACGTTTCAGTTTGTCTCCCTCTTTGAAATGTACTTGGATTTTGCTGTTGTATTTAACAGAAAGTGGGGATGGCATCAACATATTACCTCTCAGAGACAGTCACATTTACTGTATTTGAAGTGCTATGTGTTACAGAGAAAGTCAGCACAAACCCTAGTGGGTGGGTGCCATTGTTATGTACAACCTAGAGGCTCTGAGAACAGAAATGTGTTTGGAAAGACGGGGTGGATATAACGTTAAACCAATTCCTTTTTCTCCTTACGTATAAGAAAAGTCAAGAGGCAGTCTCACACTGTGACTATCCATGACATACCAAGTTAGTTTACAGGTGAAATAATACATGTACAAAGAGTTTCTAGGAAGAGGATGTCATTAAAGTACTGGTGCTATAAAAATTATAAATAAGCTAAAAGAAAAGAGCAGCATAAACAGCACTTATCAAAAGAATATCCAGAAAATAAAAAATAAATAAATTATACAACAACCACACTGTCATACAGAAACACTGAATTTTCCCCATTTCATATTATACTTAACATTTAGACTTGCATTACTTTATGCCTATCAAAACATGCAAAAGACATCGGCTTCCATGCTTTGAAACCAGATGCAATTCATAAGCCAAGTGCCCCAGTGAATGGAGAATGCTGCTGAACTGTTTCATTCTCAACAGTAAAAACAAAAAACAAGCAAACAAACAAAAAAACAAAACCCAAAGTACACAAGCATGCCAAACACTTTGAAAATTTTCAAACACTTCGAAATTCTCTTTAGTTTTTGGAAATCCTACTGGACACATGGTCACATGTACATCTGAACTTTTCTGAAAATACTGAGGGCATGATGGGGAATCACATTTCAGACTGCAAATTTGATTTCTTTTCTGAATTTAGAAAGAAAGAAGGAGTAATTGTTCCTTCTAAGATGTCTCACATGAATGGGAAAAATGTACATAGATGGGATTTTTCTTTTAACTGAGTAATTGCAGACAGCAAACACTCCCTCCCCTCTAACCCCATTTCTAACCAAATTGTCTGTCGGGCCCTTTTCTATATGTATACTGTGTATGACTATGTGTTTTTTCTTTGTTTAAATTACAGGATTGCAATAGGATTTTTTTGTAGTCGAAGCGCTGAAGTGACAGCTGTTTATCATTATCCTCATCAAGGGAATGTAAAATAAAAATAGTAATTTGTCTCAGATCTTTGAGGCCAAAAAGAATGGTCTGCAAACATTTAACCTTTTATGTGCAGGTTCATTGATACTGTTTACAAAATGTGAATAATATTGTGGAAACCAGCTTTCGTCTGAAAAAATGCAATGGACAGGCCTGCCTCCTGTGGTTTTTTCTTCCCTAAATTACTTTTGAGAAATCTAGTGTAACTTAAACGATATAAAACAACACCTCAGCACTATACATGTGAATTTTTAATAGAAATTAATACCACACTGTCTACTGAAACTACTTGCACAGTATTCAAGAAACAGGTTGTTTCACACAATTTTAATTTAAAAGCTTTTCTTCTAATGACTTAATACTTAAACAGGTAAGAGAGTGAAATAATGGCTAATCAGAAATAATGCCCACCATACCCCCATGCACCCATTATAGATTTTAGGCTTGATCAGAAAGTCTATTTTTCCTGTTACATCTTTCCTTAAAATTCTTATTTTATTAGGACCTAAGCTTCTTTGAGGATCTTTGAAACCACCTAAATAAAGCTATGACTTCAACTTTTTAAAAGCAGAATACAAAACCAAAATATCGTGGCAGCAATACAGACAAAAACATACTATAGAACGAAGAGGGCGTTTGCTGCCTTCTCTTCTTACTGATGGCAAACACTGGGTAATAATCTACAGATCTACATGGCAATTTTTTCCAGCTAATCAATGCCTGCTCCCTTTTAAAGCATTGTATGATTACTCTATAATTTCCCGCTACCTTAAGTAAACAATAAAAAATCATTTAATGTTTCCTTAGTAAATCAAATCATTATGAAAATTCTGTTATCATGGTGACACAAGGTTAAATTTCCCAGCTTCACATTACAGGGAATATTTCCCCTGAAAACCTTCTTGAAATCCCGATCATTTGCTTCTTCTTCTTTGTTTTAATATTTATTTAGGTAACTTTGATTTACAAAATAATATAAGCCCATAAATGTGGGCCCACCATATATCTCTATGAAACACCATACCCTGACACCACCAAATTATCAAAATCCTTCATCACTGTCTATTGGACGCCACCACCACTTGCTCCTTCCTCCCCAACCCCTTCCCCCCGAGATAACTCAGTCCTACTGTCAATGTTCAAGGGTTGATTTTCGTTTTATCTGTTCTTTTACTTTGTGTTTATATTCCACATGAGTGAGATCCTCTAATATTTGTCTTTCTCCCTCTTGACTTATCTCACTCAGCATAATCCTCTCTAGTTCCATCCATGTTGTCACATGTGACAGGATTTCATCCTTCTGCAGGTTCTGTTGTACATACAGACCACATCTTCTTTATCTGTTCATCTGATGACAGCCACTTAGTTTCCAATTCTTGTCAGCCTAAAATTTGTTTCTTCCAATGCCACCTGTTCCTCTTTCACAGTGTAATACGAATGTAATGTACCTTTGAATGCCACAAGTGAAATACAGCACCCTCTTCTCCTTATCTCAGCATTTGCTTTAGAATTCTTATCTTTTGTTTTGTATCACAATTAGTTAATATACATCCATTTCCCTGACAGAATAAAAGTTTCTTGAAGGCAGGGATCACAATGGTTGGTGGGAAGTCCATACTTAACACAAATAAAAAGAGAAACCCGTAAGATTAACAAGAGAAGTCTTAAGGGATACCATTACTGCACTGACGTCATGTTAACATAATATTACATATACTAGTTAATGGGTCATATTTTCTTCAGTACAATTCTAAATCAGCCTCTACCACTGACAGTTAAATGTCAGTAGTTTTCATGTCGATCTGTATATATTAACCCTTTCACTCCTACAACTTTATGAAGGACATGTTATTCTTACTATTTGGATTATACAGATAAGGTGTCCAATTCATGGAGAAACGAGAGTTCATTTGCTTAAAGTCCCTTAGTTAAGGACTGGTAAGGCAGGGACTCCACACAGGTTTTCCGATTGCAGGATGGACCCTCTGAACCACTGCATTATATTACTTCTCCTCCATTCTTGCATAGGACCAGATGATGCTCACTCCATTAGCAAAAGCAAAATCTACAAATATTGTGAAATGAAAGGCTGTACATGACCAAATATAGCCCTGTGAAAAATGGCTTACAGACATGACAGTAATTTTTCTGCTAGCGCTGATTCTATAACTTCATGATCAACAATGCTTATGTACTCAAGCAATCAAATATTGCAACCACAAGAAAAATCCCAATGCTTTGTTTTAAGAAAATAACACCTAAAGATTAGAGGTAAAATTACCAAGTTCCTGAGAGTAATCTACACTGTAGCAATTCCACTATTATCTAAAAATGTGTGACTATGGGGCAATTTTTAAGTATTACATCCATCATACTATTTGTTTATCAGATATTCTTAAAGCTTATTCATTTTAGGGTCAAGGTATTAAAAAGTTCTAAGGTCAACACAATAAAAAGTAGAGCCTTGTTATCGAGATTGAAAGATAGACAAAGATATAGAAGAAAAATGGCAAATATAAAGCAAAATCTGTTACTTGTTTTTTTCTTTGAAGATATTTACATGGATGATTAAGGATGCACTAGAGTAAAGCAAATAAAATCCCAGAGAGAGCAAGACAGTAAAATTCAAGTATTATGAAAGCAGCATAGCAGGTCATAATAGACACATTCATAATAAAATAGCAGCATAGGTATGCTATGACTTTAGTTTACTTCTTTCTGAGAAAAAGAGTACAGGATGTTGTCACTCATATGTGGAATACAAAGAAACAAATGAACAGAAAAAGCCCAACAAAATTCACAGGAAGCAAGACTGTGGTTATGGGGAAAGGCGCAGGGAGGGAAGGAAGGAGGGAAAAAGGTGGTGGTGACGGCACTGAACTCTGGGGGTGAGTGTGGTGTGAAGCACACACAGATTGAGGTGTGAAATCAATATCCTAAAAATGAATATAGCAATGTAAAAAAATAAGAAATAATGAAATAACTATAAAAATAATTGTATAGTAAAAAACAATTTTACTTTTCTTATATAACGAGGCAGATAATCCTTAACATCTTTAAAATTTCAAGGCAGTACAATTCTATTCCCATCACATGTAAACACTTTTAGTTAGAAACAAGAGGCAAGAATGTAGTGGATTATAAAACTCAAAATGGTAAAATCCTATGGTAGTGGTAAAATCACTACTGCTCAAGAGTAGAAAAAAAAAAAAATGAAGCCTTTAAAGAAGTAGCTGATAGTCAAGGGTTTTAAATGTCTCCAAGGTCCGCTGTCATCTGGAGTCAACTGTGGAATTCCCCAAAGGCCTCAAGACAACTTTTTCCTCCATCTCTACCCATGAATTAGTGAGCACACCTTTGTCAGGCGTTCTGGGATTTTACCAGATGACCTACATAAAACAAACATTTAAAAGCTCTTTTAGGAAATTTAGGTTTATTTCTATGACAGGGAAGAGAAAAGTAAAACCAGGCTGCCAGATTGGGGCTGTTGCAAACCTCTTTCCAAAATATTGAAAGACCAAATATTTCCAGCAATAGACCACATCTGTCCAGGTCACCAAACATGTCCCCAAAATGGATGCTTCTGCCAAAGTTGCCAAAAACGGAAATTCTGTTCTTGTCAATACTCATTCCCGATTAAGAAATATGCTAAAATGTAAAGGAGTGTGTTTTAATGTGGGCAAGCTTCTAGTTTGCAGAAAATAGAAATTGAGGAAAAGGATAAAAATAAGATACCCGGAAGATGCTGGAACTACTGACTTTGAAAAGACAGGTAAGACAAAGAGTGCAAAGCATCTCTAGGCCTTACTTACTGTACCTGTCAATGTCAACATTGTGTGAAAAGGAAGGTGCATTTAAGCTTAATATAAGCAAGTGAGAGTTCTTCAGAAATGCAGTATATGCCATATATATATATATATATATATATTCTAGTTATGAGAGTTTTTCTTATTTTTACTTTGTGAGACTAACCAATGGCTTGTCAATTTTATTTTATCAAAGAACAAACTTTTGGTTTCATTGATTTTCAGGATTGTCTTTTTGCTTTCTATTTCATTTATTTCTGCTCATATTTTGAATATTTCCTTTCTTCTGATTTTTGGCCTTAATCGTTCTTCTCTAGTTGTTTTAACTGTCAGATGAGGGTGTTCATTTATGATTTTTTTTGTTTCTGGAGGTGGGCCTGGATGGTGATGAAATTCCCTCTTTGAATTGTTTTTGCTCTGTCCCATAGATTCTGGTAGTTCATGTCTTAATTCTCATTTGTCTATAAGTATTCTTTAAGTTGCTCTTTGATTTCCTCTTTTACCCAAGAGTCATTCAGAAGCATAGTGCTTAGTCGCCAATTAATTTGAGGTCTTCCAGCTTTGTTTTTGTGGTTGATTGCTAGTTTTAAGCCATTGTGGTCAGGGAAGATGCTTGGTATGATTTTAGTCGCTGAAAATTTGTTGAGACATGTTTTGTGTCCCAATATATGATCTGTCCTTGAGAATGTTCCAAACACAGTTGAGAAGAAAGTGAAATCTGTAGTTGTTGGATAAAGTGTTTGGTATATGTCTATTAGAACTAACTGTTCCAAATGGCCATTTAAATCAGCTGTTTCCCTGTTAATTTTCTGCCTGGTTGTTCTGTCCATTGTTGTAAGTGGATTGTTGAAGTCCCCCATTATTAATGTGTTGCTGTCAATGTCTCTCATTAATTCTAATAATACTTGTTTAATATATTTTGATGCTCCTTCATTTGGTACATATATGTTAATAAGCATTATGTCTTTTTGCTGAATTGACACTTTATTCGTTATACAATGACCATCTCTGTCTTTTGGAAGTTTATTTTATGCAATATAAATTTAGTTTTCTTGTTTTTTTGTGATTGCCTTTAGACTTTAGGATTATGTTCCAAACACTGACTTTGAGCTTTTGTTTATTTTTTGAAAGAAGGTGGATTTCCTGAATGCAGCAGAAGTTTGGGGTATGCTTTTTAATCCATTCGGCCATTCTTCATCATTTGACTGGTGAGGTCAGTTCATTAATATTTATGGTGATTATTAATATATAGGCATTTATTGTTATTTTGAAATCTGTCTTCTGTATGTTGTTCCAGACAATGCCTTTGTTTCTTTTTCTTTTCTTAGGTTGGTTGGGTGCGGTTATGTTTTGATTTGTTTCTCCTTTTTTTTCTTCTTTGCTTTTCCCCCAGAAATGTGTCTTGAGGTTACCCTCAATTTAGCATGAAAAATTCTGTGTATTTCTTATTTTTATTTGAAAGCAGATTAATCTTACACTCATTCTAACTATCCACATTTTTATTCTCTTCTCCCCACTTTTCATATTTTCTGTCTTACTGATTTTAAGTGGGGTTTCTTTACACTTTGTGAAGCATCCTTTAGGTTTTTTTGTAGAGTTTGTTTTGTGGTGATGAATTCCTTTAATATTTTCTTATCAGAAAGGCTTTTTATCATTCCTTCAGTTATGAATGATAGTCTCACAGGGTATAGTATCCTAGCCTGAAAATCCCTTTTTTTTTTTTTTTTTAATCATTTCAAATATATCACGCTGTTCTCTTCTGGCCTGGTGAGTTTCAGTTGAGAAATTCGCTGATACTCTTATGGGTACTCCTTTGTATGTGAATAGTTGGATGCTTTTAAGATTCTTTATCTTTTATTTTTGATATTTTGATGACAATGTATCAAGGTATAGTTCTGTTTGGGTTTCTTTAATTAGGAACTCTTTGAGTTTCCTCAGTCTGTAGGCTCACTTGTTTGTTCGTATTAGGGAAGTTCTCAGCTACTTTTTCTTCAAATACAGTTTCTGCCCCCTTTTCTGTCTCTTTGCCTTCTGGGGCCCTATGATGCGAATATTGTTCTTTCGATGTTATCCCATAGGTCTCGAATGCTATCTTCATTTCTTTGTATTCTTTTATCTCTTTGCTGGTTTGCTTGAGTGCATTCCTCTGACTTATCTTCTAGCTTGCTACTTCTATTGGAGCCTTCATCCATCCTATTCTTGAGTACCTCTATTGAATCTTCAGTCCAGCTATGGTATTCTTCATTTCTTTGTCATCTTGCTTCATTTCATCTTTAAGGGGACAAGTTAAATATGCGGTCTTTAGGGTAGTTTGTAATCCAGTTCAACTGGTTCTTATAATCAGGGTAAAGCTGGACATGGGAACACACAGAGGGATCACCAAGTGAAGATAAAAGATGACCATCTATGAGTCAATAAGGGAGGACTCTGAAGAAACTAACCCTGTAGACACCTTGATCTCAGGCTTCTAGCTTCCAGAATAGTGAGAAGATACATTTCTGATGTGTAAGCACCTTTGTTATAACTGTTCTATCAAACTAATACAGCATGTAATTAAAATAAAATTATAAGTGAGATGGCTTTATTTATATTTTTTGGTACCCAATCTCTGAAATCCATTGTGTAGTTTACACTTACAGCTCATCTCAAACACTCATTAATTATGTGTGACTAATGTAAGTAGAGAATATTATATTTTTAGAATAAAGCTCTTTTAAGTTCTCAAATGCATGTTCACCTAATTTTTTTTTTTTATCTTATACTGGTAATAAAAAAGTCATCTCAGAACTGAATTAGTTTTAAGTGATTCCTTATTCTAAATTTTCAAATCCACTGCTATACAATATTGCTGAATTATTCTGGTGTGCATATTCACCTTACATTGACATTCTCAGAATGGCTACCTGATAAATTCTAAGTTTCTTAGTTATGAGTGCAAAGCTTTAAAAACTCAGTTAAAAAGGAAGCATTGGGGTTCACCCTTGTGGTTCAGAAGCTGAGATGGCTGAGGTGTAGATCACATAGAGCCCAAGTCTCCAGGTTCTCAACCCTGTTGAAGTAGGCTGACTGTATTTTCTTGAGACAAACATGGGACATTGGGATGGCAAAACAGCGAGTGGTTATACACTGGAGACTAAGGGGGAAGGAGGAGGTGGAGGAGGAGCAGAGCAGCCAGGCCAGCAACGAGTAAGTTCTATGCCATGCCAATCAGTTTATCATCAATCTGGGGAGAAACCAATAAACAGGGGGTAGAGGGGGGGGACAATGTGTCATCAGAGAGGCGCTTACTAAGTTGGAGGTATTACGATAAAGACTCTTGATTGTCCAAAAGAGGAGAGATGTCAGAGTTTTCAGGAGGCAGATAAAGATACATAGAGAGTGTGTGAGCCTTGCCCTGGGTGTGCTGGGTCATGCAGACATCAACAAAGCATAAGGAAGGAAGATACCCTCCCTGTGTTCTGGGATATCCACAGTGAAGGAGGTGAGAAAGTATCAGCTTAAGGATACCAAGGTGTGGAAGACAGTGGGAGAAATTCAAATTATGTCACACCCCAGAGACTTCACATTAGAATATTTCCCAGGAAAAATGCCATTATCAACAGTACCAGAGGTTGAATAGAATTGGCCAATATTTTTGTCTGAGTGACTTGGAAATCCTTAATAGAGATCTCAGTGGGGGTGAGGTCAGAGTGGAGACAGTCTAGAGACTGGGTGAGGTGGAAAATGATTATAGGGGACTGAAAGCAAACATCAATGATACTCTGAGTTTGTCAGAGAAAAAACATGCATGGGTTATATCAAGATATCAGGGTCCAAAATGTCTCTTATAGGTCAAGGAAGACATGCATAGGTGAAGTTAAAAAAGAGGATCAGGAGACAAAAATTCAAGGACACCTGAGATGTTAGCTGGTGTAAAAAAAAAAAAAAGGAATATGATTGAGTATCAGTGAGGGAGAAGCATTGAGAAGGCGTTACCCTTTGGGTCACATTCTAGCTGTTCCAGGTCAGTTATTTCCATATGGAACCACGCACATCACAACCTAACCCCTCTGGCCATGCTGCCCCTTGGATTTGAATGTCCTTCTGTCCACTATCTGACTGTTAAATTTTTCCATTATTCAAGGTCTCACCCAAAGGTCATCACCTATGTGATGCTCTTCTGGAGTCAGATTAATCAGAATGAATATCTCCTTCATACACACCCAAAGCTTATTTAAACGCTTCCTTTTAAGAATTTACATATTTTTCCCTTCAATTATTGCTACTTGGCTTCAAGGAGGTCTGTTCCACTGTGTTTTAAGGCATTGTATATGGCTGGTACACAATAGTGGTTAATGAATGGAAGTGGAGTTTTGGTCGTGGATATTTCAGGGAAGGTTAAGAAGAGAATGGGGAAGCACAGAGGTAGAAGAGTTGGGCAGCTTCACCGGTTGGCTTCACCACTCTTCCAAAGAAAGGTTATATTTACCTAGAAGGAAAGTGAAGGACTAATGTGAAAGAAGACCATATAGGGAGCAGATGGCAACTTTTCTTGTCTGAGGAGGTCATTGCTGGAAGAACCAAGAAGCAGACAGCAGAGACCTAGGACTGTTGCTTTGGACCGAGAGCTTCATCATAATCACAAATAAATGTTAGTGTAGGAGGGTATGGTCATGCAGAATGTTGCCCCAGACAACACTGAGATGCTGAGTGGGGAGTTCCATTGAAAGACTCAAACTAACATGTCAGGCCAAGGTCTCACTTGCTGGTAAGAATAGCCTGGGATAATACTAATACCCGAGTCCCAACCACAGAGGTTTTAATTTAACTAGCCTGGGCTGAGGCATGGAACATGTGTATTTTTTAAAAGTGTACCAGACTGAGAGTCCTTGCAGTAAGGAGCTTAGATCTGGGAAAAGCAAGAGGGTACAGGGGGTCGAAGGTTCTGCTGTGGATAGAGAACAAAATGAAGTAAAATGCTGTTTATGGTCTCCTGTCTGAAAATTCCCAGGAAGAAGAGTCTGACTTTACATAAAACATAGTATCTATGTTTCATGATCCAAATGTTGATCTCAGCTAATTTCCACTGGCCAGCAACACCATCATTCCCTGACTGGTGGTGGTAACTGGCCCTGCAGTAGGCAGATGGTTGAAGGGTGAAGGAAAAGCTAAGAGAGCTTCCTTCTCAGGGTTATTTCAGAAAGAAAGTTGCTTATCTCCAAACTGGCTTGAAAGGTCTTTCTGAGATCCAGTGAGACTGAGGAGAGACAAGGACAGAGAGGACACAGGATGCTCAGGAAGTCCCACCATGGGCCAGAGCCAAGGTCAGCCATCGCATCAGATTTCAAGACCCCAACTGTGGGTGGGCTTGGACCCACACTGACTTCCATGGTAAAAATCAGGCAGAGCCCTGCTTGTCTTGGTGGCAGCTACTCTTAGGGCTCTCATTCACAAATGTGGCTAAGAGGTTTTCGAATTCATTTACATTTCCTGTAAGTACCACCTTTGGGTATGAATGAATTCCCTAAGTTTATAACCTGCTATGTGAAGTACATTCTCTTTCAATTGCTTCAACTGCCTTCACTCACTCTGTTTTAGAGAGTGCCCTCCTTGTCCTGTGAAGACAAAGTAAACAGGATTAGAAGATGAGGACAGAAAGGCTGCCTTAGGCAGGGCAGAAAAAGAGCTGGGTGTTAGAATGGACCGCAGACCACCTTAAATCACCGTATGGTTTTAAAAGGCAAACACTGGGGTGGGTAGGAGACCAGGAGGGAGCTTAGTGTCCCCACAACAAGGACTCCATTGTTTGGGGGTACTGCCCAGACCCTTCCAGGGGCTCTGCATCCTGTTTGGGAGTCTGCTGCTGCGGAGGGGGAGGGGGGAGGGGGGGGTGGCGGGGCGGGGGTGGTGGTGGTGGTGGTGGCAGGATCTGGATTTTTAGCAGCGATCAATAAAAGTCATTAAGAGTAGGGGAAGTGGATTCAAAAGAAAAGTTCAACGAATTAGGCTTTTCAGGGGAGTGAAAATAAAGTCATTCCATTCAAAGATGCCTAGGATACTATTATAGAAAATGGAAAATTGTTCTGCATTCGAGTTAAAACACAAACCGAAGGAGTCAGGTTGCATAAAATGGAAGGAACTTCCTGATGCTGGTGTTGTACCTAAGACTAGGAAAACGATGTGTTTTTTTTAAAGGTTTATTATTTCCAAAAGGACTTGCTTTTGTACCTGCCTCAATAGATTATAAAGACAGTTAAGTGAGCTACTTACTCAGAGGGCTACGGCTAAAGTATGAAACAGATGATATGGACATAAACAGGAAAGAAAGAATTTGTGGTTAAAACATGAGTATGTGTAATTTTTAGAACTAAGAAAATAACAAATATTTGAAACACATCTATGTTTGAATGCATTGATCGAGGTAAGGGCTGTGTTTCTCCTTCCCAGGGCCTAGTATGAAGTTGATGATAGGAGAGTTTTTTTTTTTTTTTTTTTAAATGGAAAATGGGGCAAAGGTTATGTGTTGCAGAATCCAGTCCTGTGGAGTTTGCAGAAGGCAGGTTAGGCTTATGAAACTGCTCATTAAAATACTCTGTTCAGAGGCAAAGGCAAATAAATGAGCTCAAGCAAAAGAACCACAGAAATCGTCTAGAAATATTTCCATGGGAGCCTGTGCAAACAGTTCTCCCCAGTCCCAAGAAACGTTCAGTTATTGCTATGCAAATAGCCACACTTAAACGACTTTTAAATATCTTCTCTGCAATGCTGGTTTTGACCTTTTGCCAAGAGCTACTTAATGTTGTTGTTGTTTTTTTTTTAATTTCGGAATAGATTGTATGGGGAGCAAATAGTAAAAAGGAACGCACACACACACACACACACACACACACACACACACACACACACACAATACACATTTTTAGAACAGCGAGAGCAGAATTGTTTAGAAATCCACCCCAACCTTCAAAATCTGGTTTCATCTTTGCCAGTTTACAAGTTCCACAAGTGGCTTAAAACCCCAATCCCAAATGATAAAAAACAAAACCCAAAAAGAATCACAAAGATTTATAGGGCTGCGGTTCTCCCCGATCTACCGTCTTCTAGTGTAGAAAACGTGGATTGAGGAATTTCAAGTTCATCATGGGAACAGCTTTCTGGGACAAAATACTTAACAGGAAGATGACTTCTAAGAAGGCTGTGAGCCCCAAAGCAGTTCAGACAGACGGTGCTTACACGACAGGCTGGCTGTTCTAGAAAACTTCCAGCCAAAATCAACACCAACCTCCAGCTCAGCCCATCACTTACAGAGGGAACTGCACCACTTGATGCTGATTAAGTGTGTGTGTTGGGGCGTCCAGACGCCCATCTGACTTTTAATGTAAATTCAGGGATGCTCTAGGCTCTGAGTCACCAGAGAGGAAATCTGGAGGAATCAACTAGTGCCAAGGCCAGCCCACAGAGAACAGAGGTGCAAGTTGTGGGGCCTGGGGGCTGGATTCAAACCTGACTGCTCCCTGGGGCCTTTCCACAGCTTGTTGGATCCGGGAAGGGGCCAAAGTGAGCTTGGAAATTTTGCCCTGGTTTTTTTTTCAAGTTGAAGGAATTACCAATGGTGATATTCTCTTTTCGCATCCATTTATTTATCTTAAGAAAAACTGTCTGGAGCTTGATAGTAAGAAGCAATGCACCCAACAGAGAGATGCCTTCTGAAAGGGAAGCTGGAATGGTGCAGGCCAACATTTGCTCTGCTGTTTCAGCTTTAGTTGTTGTGCTTGCTGTTTTGTTCTGGCAGTGAGGGAGCTGACTGAGAATCCTGCAGAGATTTGGCTAAAACGAAAATGCAGGGTTATTTTACACAGCTGAGCCAAACCTCCCATCCTGGGAGACAGCCTAGACGTTTGATAAACATGTCTTGGCCCATCTCTTCAGAGTTAGCTCTGTAAAGGGTATTTCCTATTCACGCAGCTTGAAACAAAATCACCTTCTGTTCTTTTTCTCCCTGGTCTTTCACACACCTTATTCTGGACTAATGGTTTCTTTTGCTTTAGTAGACTTTGAAAATCATCACTATTCTTTCTCCAATGGTAGTTTATAATTACACACACACACACACACACACACACACACACACACATTCTTGCACAATTTAGCAAGATTTAAAGCCTCTTAATTTTTTATTTTTGAAGCCCCCAAAGGGAAACAGTTATTCATGTGCCAGGGAATACAGCCATTCATTAGTTTCTTCTTTCTCCCTGCATGCCCTCCTAATAGGGTTAAAAGCAGTCTGGGATGTGGAGTAGGAAGAGGAGGAGGAGGAAGAAGAAAAGATGACATTTTAATATCCTCTACCATCTGATCCAACACAGTAGGGACCCTTTGACTCACAATGTTCCCTTCTGTGCCTTGCACAGGCCCCTTCTGCTAAAGCCCTTCAGTGATGTCTCCAGAGAGCACCGGGAGAGGGGACAGTGACGATAAAAGCTCTTTCTGAGAATGAGGGCAAATGGAGAATCCATGGAAAATTGTCCTGACACTATATTTGACGGTTTTTAAAAAAATTTCTTGTTGAAATAATTTCAGTCTTATGAAAAAGTTTGCAAAATGAACACAAAGAATTCTTGTGCATTTCTTCATCCATTGTCCTCAAAGGCACACATCTTATAAAACCAGACAACAATGATTTGTCAGGAAATTTTGAAGACGGTCGACCATAATTGTACACAGTGTCTCTCAATTTGAGGTACCTGATAAACCTTCACTATTAAACTCAGACCTTTCCTTTTTGGCACAAAAACCACAGGCTGCATGCCCTTCAGTGCAGAGAACGCGGGAACTTCGTAGCGATGCATGGGGGACCTCATCTCTGTTCCTAGTGATGATAACTTGGGTCACTTGTTTAAGATGCTGTCTGCCCGGTTTCCCCACAGTAAAGTTCTATTATTTTCTTCTCTGGAATTCTTATGTGTGATATTTTAAGACTGTAAATATCCTATTTCTCCTCAAACTGTTACTTAATTTTAGTGTTCAGTGATGATCCTTGCTAGGACAGTTACTACTGTGGTGTCTTGCAAACAGTGATTTTCTATTTCTATCTTTTCTAAATGTATTAACTGGAGGTACAGTGGAGGGAAAAATTTCCTTCCATTTAAAACTTCTCCTCCATTTAATCCTTTATTAAGTCACTTAGTTATATAGGTATGGACTGTGTGGTTTACAAATGGATTATAAATGATTCGGTAATGGTAACATCATCATTTTGTTGCCAAAACCACCCCAGATTGCCATGGGAAACCTCCTCAGTTTACCTCCTTATCCTTTTAGGATGCATCCTATCATTTGTGGAAGGCATTTCCTGACTCTCTGACACTGTCAGTTATTCCAGAATTATTTTGCATTTTCTCGCTCCAGGTCTAGAATTGCTCCAACGGCCTCTGTTTTTATTGGAGAATAGTATAAACTAACCTTTGTGTGTGTATGTGTGTGTGTGTGTGTGCACATACTCTCCTAGAGACAAAAGTCACCGGTATGTGGGAAGGGAGAAATAACTTCTTGTGTTTGGGAGGTACATTTTTATAACTATAAACGTCAATAAAGAATAATGCCTTTCCCAGTTCACTCCAAATTAGATGGAAATTCTTGCTAGATAACGATATGGAACTCACATAATTGAATACTCAATAGCAATAATATATATATATATATACATATATATATATATACATACATCTACATATTTGTTAAAGCCTGAGGTATTGTGATATTGTGACTTATAATAAGAAATATACACTTGATCTTGACCCCATTTTTGATATAGAGCACCTAAAGCCTTTGGAATTTCCTAAGAGATAAGAGTTATAAAGGTATCTTATTCATAACAAAGCTCTTTCAAACACCCCTGAATTTGTATTAATCAGGGGACTTTTGGAAAGCCTTGGAGGATGAAAGCAGGTTGCCAGTAGAACCAACCATGTGATTAGAGGGTTGGAGGTTTTGGCCCCTGGCAGAGGGGAGAGGGGCTGGACATGAGTTCAGTCAGCAATGACCAATGATTTAATTAGTGAAGCCAATGAAGCTCCATACACATGTGAAAGGTTGGGGTTTGCAGAGCTTCCAGATTGGTGAACACCTGGAGATTGAGGGACAGTTGGGCACTCAGAGAAGGTATGGAATCTCTATGTTCTTATCCCATACCTTGCCCTCCGCATCTCTTCATCTGGCTGTTCCTGAGTTACGTCTTTTGAAAATAAACCAGTGATTTCATGACTGAAATGTTTTCTGAGTACTAGCAAGTTACCAAATGGGAACAAGGGTTTGCGGGGACTCCTGATCTCTTGGTCAGATCAGTCATAAGTACAGGTGACAGCCAGAACTTGTGGTTGGACTCTGAATTGGGGTTGGGGAAGCAGTGTTACAGAACTGAACCGTCAACCAGTAGGATCTGATACCATCTCCAGGTAGTAAATTGTCGAGCTAAATTGTAGGACACCCAGTTGGAGTCACAAAATTTCTTAATGTGTGGGGAACCCACACACCTGGTGTCAGACATGATGTAATGTTGTAAAGTGTGTAGCGTAAGAGGAAACCCAGAAAGGAGTGTGTCTCCTTCTTACAGATGTTTATCTAAGGATCATTCATTACAAATTAAAAACTCATCTAGATTTTCAGTATGTTTAGCAAAGTGTCATTTGGACTAAAGCAAGTAAATCTTTTACCACATTGAGTAACCGTTTTTCCCTGTTCTTCTTCTAAGTCAAAGTGAACAAAGATAATTAAAACTTCTATGTGGTAATGTAAATTACATTAAAAGCATAATATACTTAGTATCTGTGGGAAAATAAAAGTCTCATGGCTTTTAATGAACACATTATTACCATTACTGTTTTTTGCTGACTTACAGTCACCTAAATGTTTACCCATTTTTCTGACCATACTCTTTCTGAATCATTTCCTTCTTCTTAAAAACCTCTTTAAAAAGTTCCTTCTGGGTGTGGTCTGGTGCCTCAGGCACAAGTAGGCAGCTGGGGTGTGAACCACATAAAGCCCAGGGACCTGCTGGAGACTGGGGACAACCAAAATAAATAAACAAATAAGTAAAAGTACTTCTTCCTCTCCCTCCCACCTCCTCCTTACTTCATCTTTAAAAAATATCACAAAAACTGATAAAAATTTCCTTTTAGTGAGAAACTTGTTACTGTCTTTATTATGCCCTTACTTTAAAATAATACTAAAGTTATTAAGTTGTGGGTTTCTCTCTGAAGATTATTCCTTTTCTCATATTTAAGGAAAGGTCGGGCAGGAATGAAGGCAAGAAGTGCACTTTATTTATTATTGCTCATCTTGGTCGTTGGTCCTCGCCTCCAGCCCTAGGTCTTAGACTTGAACTGGGGACCTTAGGATGTATGCAAACTCTACGCTCTGTATTAAACCACTGGCCCACCAAGGAGCACCTTCATTGTCGTTCTTAAGATGAAATCTTAATTCTTGGTCCTTGGGAACTGATCTCTCTTCTTTCCTTGGATACTTTACGGTTGCCTCTATTCTTCTGTGTTTTGTGATTCGTTGCAATGCATATCTCTACAAGTTATCTGCTGTGCTTCCAGATCTCAGAATTCATGACTTAACTTCAATTCTAAAAAATTTTCATTCTCCCATGCTTTTCCAGAATAATGGTATGAATCTGTGCTAGACTTTCTCGTCTATCCTTCATGTCTCACATACACTTCCTGACTATGCTGCATTCGGGCTTATTCTACTCAATCACACACTCAACTGTACTGGCCCACAGTGAGGGACTGGCCCATGGAGCTGCTTCCTCCTCTCTCTTCCTTCCTGTTTCTACTCAACTTCATTCCTGTCTACACTTTTCCTTTTAAAAACAAACAAAGAAACAAAAAGAACCAACTGTGAGTAGATCTTCCCAATTCTGAGTCACTGTCATCACATTGGAACTTAAAATCAGCCTTGGTGGAAATCTATACACATGGAAATAGGCAATGCCACAGAGCAGGGTTTTTCCCACTCCCTGGAGAGCTAGTTATTAAGCATTTATCTGTACACTACTGTATATAATTCATTTTAGCTGCTTAACCTATTCACAGGTTTAATTTCAATAACTGCATTTTTCATTTCTAAAGAGTTCTAATTGGTTCTTTTAAAATATGCATTTTCTTTTTTTTAAGGTGTTCCTTTCTCAAGGTTATGATTTATTCTTATTTCTGCAAACATTTCTAACATCATTCAAAGTCTTCTCTACTGCTTTTATACTCTTGACTTATGAGGGCTTCCGTTAATCCTAAATATTAGGCTGTATATGATGTTCAGCTGAGATTTATCTGTATGAATACTAGTAGATCTAAATCAAGGGCAGGACCACTTATGTTTATAGAGATTCCTAGAACTGCTTCCAAACCAGGTGCAGTTAAATTCTCAGCTTTTGCTCTGTCTGCCCCTGCAAGTGGTAAAAACTTGAATCCCAAATCATATGACACTAAACTTATAAAAGGGGCTTCTCAAAGACTTTTCTTTCCTTCTATCCAGAACCCAGGTGAGGGAAGTAACTTTCCTTGTTTTCTCCCATTCCAAGCAAGCAGATCTTTCTTGATCTAACTATGTCATTGAAGGTGTTATCTCATTGAGGATCTTGTGTTCTGTAGGGATTGTGGCTTCAATTTCTCAACTTGTTCTGACTGAGACCTTTTCTCCTCTTCCCAGGTGACTGCATGTACCCAGAACTCTTGGGTACAGTGACACAAGTGCCCCCAAAGACAGCGGCAACTTCTCTACAGGCTGATTTGAAATCCCTGGTGCTAAATCTTTTCTTTTTCTTCAAGATATAGTAAGAATGTTTTCTATACCACAGACACACACGTTCACACAAAATGCATTAGGTATTAAGTACTACTATGCATTGAATTGTTATTAGCGATTTCAGAATCGCTATTAATCCATACAAAACACTGTGAATCATGGATACTCCAAGAAATTTACATCTGAAACACCATTTTCAGGGGGCAGGTTTCAAATGGGTTTTATATACTGGAGACTTCTAGTTTCCATTGATGTTAGTAATAACACTGTGTGCTAGTATTGTTAAGTATGATATACTTTGCATAAATGTAGAGATTTATAATTTTGAAATTGCTTTATTTATACAATTTGTTTTGAACTTTTGATTAACTTGCGACATAGGTAGTTTTATTTCCTTTTTCAGAAACCAAAAGTCAAAAATGATGCATGATTTTTCCAAAGCCATACCATTTAAGTTGAAGAGTTAGAACTGAAATTCAGCTTTGGAAACTCTGAGATCAGTGTTCAATATGCACCAATCAATCCAGAAAACAGGGCCATGTCCCCATCTCTACAGTGAGGAAAATCCATATTGGAAGGTAAGACAGAATTAGGTTAGAAGGCCAGATGGATATACTTCAGTAAAATAGTGGCTCAATTTTAGTACAGTTTCAACTGCTTATGTTTTTGAGGGTTTCTCCCCCTGCCCCTTTCCTCTGAGTATCATGCTATGGTGATTTAGGGTTTCTTTAATTCAGAGACGTTCTGCCACACAGACACTCAGTGTAGAGAACTGGTATGTGGAAGGCCTTCCACACAGATTTCCAAGTAACATTCATATAAAAAAAAATTCACATTGTAAGTAGTCAACCAAAAAAATTTCAGGAGTTGATTCATCGAAATGATTTTTTTCCATCTTGAATGCAGTAACCATTTTAAAACAATGTCTCTACCTTTATTGGCAAATCCTTGCAAACCAATACACTAGGACTCTTCAAGCATTCTTACACTTACAGTGAGATCTGCAGTGATAGTTTTCAGTTCAAAAGTGCATGCCCGTTGTAAGTGGACAGCATGGGCCCATCCAGGACATGAAGTCCAATATCACATTCACAGCTGCACTCTGGGAGGTAATTTTAGACGTCAAGATAATGTATGTGGAAGCTGTGCAAAACCACAATCCACCGGTGGCTCACGATGCCTTTGGGCAAAGTACTGTTTCTTGTATTCACGTCTGGTTGTGCAATGATCTGGGAAGCAGAGGCATTGGAATTTGTCACTTAAGCCATTCATACTCAGCTGCCAAGAGGTGGACACATTCTGACTCCAGAATTAAAGCTGGGCGGAGGTCCATTTACTGTCCTCCTAAGGATGCAGTCACTGTAGCTCTTGTTTCAGCGATGCTAGGTGAAGAAAATTTCACAACGATCAAACAGTTTAGACGGGTCCCATTCATTTCAGTCAGGTGGAAGTCTGTTTTCCTCTTCCCTATGGATAAACTAATAGAGCGTCTTGAAATGGTACACTGGATTTTTATTTTCTTTCCCCCAATAGCACTAATTTAAAAACAGCTGAGCTGATTTTCCTGGATACACATTAAAACTCCTGAGCTGAGACCTGATATATCAAGTTTCAGCATGAAGAATTTTTTTGAGCCCATGGCTTATGCTGAAAATGCTGACAGATGTTGAAAAGCTCCAGCAAAGCAACCTTTAAGGGAGTTCTGGGCAACAGACCATGTGCCTGTTTTGAAAGTGCTAAATTCTTGTTGCTAAATAATTTTACTTAAAAAAATAATATCCTAGCATTTGCTATATAAAAGTTTTAACAGATATTTGGAGAAATCCATCAATTATCTGTAACTGAATTTTGGAACTCTCTTCATTCCCACTTTGCGTTTCCTTGGGGCATGAGAAATTCTTTCGGTTTATCATGCTACAGGGTCAGATGAGAGCCAGACTTTTGGAATGATGAGCTTTCAGGCATAAGGTAGAGATCTGAACTTTAAAAATTGCTTCAGGAAGTCCCTGAAACCAAGAGAACTTAGATGGCAAACACTGGTATGTTTGACGGTGATTTTTCTTTGCTGGGTACGGAAATGTGAGCTGGGGGTTGGGGGAAGGGATCACAAACTGCACAGGTCTGATCAGAAATTGAATGTTTCTAAGCGCTCTACAGCAGTTTCCCCATGAGGGTCATAATTTAGAGGATGTCAGTGAATGCAAATGAATTTCAGCCATGTGAAGGAATAGTAGGTGAATAGTACTTTTGTCTCTGGGAGACCTGGAATTTCAGACAGGCTCCATTTTGGATAATTCTATTTAGCCTGCCTACATTCGCTGATGTTGTTTCAGTTGGGAATGATAGAATGATATTTCTTATCCCTGCATCCTGAACTGTTCCGCTGTGTGAGGTTTCTCTGTGAACAGCCATCAGTTTCCATGGAAATGCAGATGGAAGAGTTCCCTGCTGACATGAAAAACTCTTATGAACAGTATCCTGTGGGATAGAGCAAAATCCTTTTTTCACAAAGTTAAATCTAATGGAAGAACTGAAGTTTTTTTCTTTCTCCTATCTGTTTGCTACATCCCAGTCATGAATTCTATAACACAATCTAGATAGTTGACTGCACTGCTGTGCTCCTTGGTGGATAACTTTAACATTTTTCCTCCAGAGCCAAGTAGTTTTGCTCTTCCTCCCTAGTTATACCATGATCATCAGGCAATCTTCTAAAAGTCTGAGGGCTACATAAAAAAATCAAGTGCCACAATGTCATTTTGCAAAGGAATTCAACAGCATATTAAGTCATTAGCAGGAAGACTATTCTTCCTCCAAGGAATACACACATTAAGGAAATAAAATGGAAGGGCGTGAAAACTGTGAGGGTTTCACAATCTTATCACCACACCCCAAATGCCAACTCAACACCTATTGATCATGTAGAAGAAGGATGATATTATAATAGTGTTTATTTATTATCTTTTTTATTTGAAAACAAAGAAAGAGCAATTGGTTGAAAGGGAAAATGTAAAAATTTCTACCTGTAAGGTTTCTCAAGTTTGCACAAATTGAAAAAAGAATAGGTGTTTTAATGTTCAGAAATGGATTCAGGTTAACATTTCGTGTGTATTACAGACACATATCACACAACGTAGACATCCTGATCCAGTACAATACTTTGTCTTCCTCGCCTCCTGCCTCCTCTGGCCTCAGGACGGGTTGTTTATACCCACACTCATTTGGTATTTTGATGCTTCTACCTCCCGAGAGCATCGGTACCCTCTTCACATATTTTCATATCATTAAAATGGTCGAGAGTTGGCCTAATTAGACTTCCTAAGTAGGTGACCTAACCTATCTTCCTGGTTTCCTCTTCTTCTTCATCCTCTTTTTTTTTTACCCTATCCTGGGTCTCGAACGTGGGTTGACAGGCTTTACATGGCCTGCATCTTAGCTGCTTTAGCTGCCTGAGTCACAGGGGTGCACCCTTCTGGCTTCCTTTAAGATTTCTCTTTTCTTTTGTGGCCTGTAGTTTCACAATGATGTGTGTTTTAATATTATTAATCAATCCTATTTAGGAGTGTTGTGCTGCCTGAATCTGAGAAATGGTGGGTTTCAACAATTTTTAAAAACATTTTAGTTTCTCTCTTTCTTGCATCTTCCTCGCTGTACTCTTAGTACACAGAATTGGATTAACTATCATTTTTGGTTCATGGCACATTTTTGTCCTTGGTCAATAATGACCAAGCTTTAAAATTGAGGCATACTTTTAATGTCATTTTTATTATGTAAGAAGTACCTGAGAATTAATTACTAAAAACAAAAGCTAAGACTTAAAAAAAAAAAAATTGTGGTCTATTTATGCGATACTTTCCACACACTTATCTACTGCCTCTGGCATCAGAGAGAGCAATCAGCATTCCCTTATTTTCCTTTTATTATTGGTTAATTGCATCAATATGTAGCTTTAAAAAGTTATTTTTATCATTTCTCTTTAATTTCATCAAATAATATACACTACAGAATATTTTTTTACTTACATTGCCACTCATACATAGTGCTGCTATAAACGTTCCTTCTGCTGAATTCCTTCTTTGAATAGCATCTTTCCCCATTAGTATCTCTATTATCTCCTTCCAGAATGGATTAGATATTTGTTAGTCTCTCACTCTTTTTCCTTCTTCTTCTTCTTCTTCTTTTTTTTTTTTTTTCTATTCTGAGCTATATTTTGGCCAGTGTATTTAGGCCACCACAGATTTTCCTCTGAGTGATTCTTTGTCTAGCTATATCTAATCTGCTTCATGAAGTCTTTTGAAATTGAATTGTACATTTCTAGAAGCTACTCCCTCCCACCATCTGCTTGATCTTTCTTACTCAGCTTACAAACTTCTCTTTCATTTTTCTTAAATCTATTAACATTTTTATTTTATTTCTGTGCTACTTCTCCATATCTTTTCTAAATCCCTGCTCTTGGTGGTCATATTTCATTCCTTGCTATTTCTCTGGGATCCCAGTAGTGGCTGGTATCTATTTATGCTTCTTTCCTTTGCTCCTGGGGAGTTGCTCATTTGGCCTTGCAGCTCTATCTGAGGGAGTCTCTGAAGGTCTGGGCTAAACTTGCACTTTTCCATTTATGTTTGCTACTGTTACTTTCTCTGAGGTACTACTAACCCAGGAAAATTAAATTCTTTACTTGAGGCTTTTCACACAAATGTACTTATAACTTATACCCAAATGAGGGTAGATTTGTGGTTAGATAGTCTAAAAGCAGATCATCATAGCCACCCTCCTTCCATTTACTGCCAAGGTCAATAAGGGATAACTTCCTTGCTTCATCTTCTGGACAATGAATTTGTTTCTAGTACACCCTTAGCCATCTACCTTCGATTCCCCCAGTAAATTCTCATTTGCGTTTCTCTGCTGGGAGCCATTCTCTCCAGCCTACTCCCAGAATCTCCCCTGTATGTTTCAAAGTCATCTCATTGTTACTTCATTTTTCAAGTATTTTCTGATCCACATCCTCGCTTATCAGGCAAACATAATTAGGTACCTCTTCTATTTCCTATTATAGCACTGGTCATACAAGGTGATGATAAATTACTTTCTTATTTTCATTCTTACTAGACTGGGAACTCTCTGAGAACAGGGATTCTTTCCTGCTCTATACCCAGTATCAGGCACAGTGCCAGAGATATGGATGGTACTATCTAAATATCTGTGGAATGAATAAGTAAATCAAGTGAGCTCATTACCCTTAAAAGTTTGGTAAATTTGGCATGCTCTGGTGGCCTAGCAGTTTAGTACACTGGGGTAGTCCACATGCATCCCAAAGTTCACAGTTCAAGACCTAGGGCCAGAGAGAATAGCTAAGATGAACAACTAAATAAAATAAATAAAGTGCTATCTCTCTCCCTGCCAGCCTACTTACTCACCTTTATTCTTGCCTGAACATTTGCTTTAAAAAAAAAGTGGCAAATTCTAATGGTTACTGGTGTTCCTTGTATATGTTTGTGTGTGTATGGTGTCAACTACCTGCTCTTTAAAATTATGCATAATTTACTGACTTCTCAACAATAAAGAAAAGAGAGCTAAACTTCCATTCACTCTGCCTTATAGATTATGAAATGCTTGACTTATTATCATTCCACCTCAAATACCTTTGGAGCCAAATTAATAGGGAGAAAAGTGGTCAGTTTGCTTAGAAAGCCTTTAACTCATAGTTGCCTGAGAACTGTTTTGTCTGCTAACATTATTTTTTCTAGCATAATCAATTTCTATTTGTGAAAGAAACTCTAAGAAAGCAAGACATACTGGGAAATACTTTTTGAGAAACAAATATTTTTAAATATAAGGAAACTAAAACTTGGTGTTTGATTTTTTTTCTATGAAATGGAGAGATAATTGACAGTTAAGGTTTCAGGTGAATTACTTTGAATCTTCTGAAAAGGAAATTCTTATTCCCCCCACCACCCCGTGAACACAATATTCATTTATTTTCCATGATATATTTTGAAAGGATGCCAGTTTAGCAAGAATTCTAGGCCCATCTGAGTTGGATATGAGGTCCTACACAATAGTCACTAGGAGACCCTGAAAGTCAACTTTGATAAGACTATCAAACGCAAAGCATGCTGAAAGCTTTTAGTATGCATGTACTTGCTGGAGTATAATAAAAGAATGCCAGGTCTTTAGATAGCCAACTTTTGAGATGTGTTTATGCATATCTTTTTTCCTGAGCACACACCTACAAGGGGCAATGGAATTAGAATTCCGATGGCTATCTCCCTGACCCCACGTCTCAAAACCATTATTAATGTTTTGAAGTAATTCCTTGTCTATTTCCAGTGTGTGCTGAGTCCCATCATAAAAACAGTGGGAGAAAGGAAACAAACGCATAGATTCCACTTGGCAAATGCGGGGCCTGCAGATCTGACTGTGGTTCAACCTCTGGCGCCATCTGGGCTCAAAATCAAAAGCTGTGGAAGGAGGTAATTAGCAGGCATTCTAGACCACGCAGCTGGCAATGGCAGGCTTCTTATAGCCACTGGGAAAGTGGGTGGGAAGGGGTTCAGAAATATTCTCTAAAACAACATCGCTCCTTCAGGATGGATGATTGCAACGATGGGGTTGTTCATGGAGAAAAATGCTGATTTTGATTAACATTTGTACAGGCACATTTGTTAAGGTGTTGGTATTTAATGAGAAAGTTTAACTCTTAATGAGGACAATCACAGTAGCTTCTTACTCAGTAAGGAGACGAGCATAGAAGACAATGTCGCCTAACTCACTACTTACAACCTGCTCTGGGCACAGAGACCACCACCGACTCTTGGCGAAAAAGGACACATCCCCTTCCCATTAATTCTAGCAGAAGTGAAACCAAGGGGAGCATTTGGCCAAAGCAATGAAAATGTAATTATGTAGTTTACCTTCAGAGGTCAGAATCCTCTGAATCTTGTCTGACCAGGCTGGCGAGTTCTTAAACTTGAGTGTTAAAGGGAAAAGAATTGGCTCCATCCACGCCCTTCCATATGGACATGGACGTGGTCACTTACAGGTGAAGGTGAAGCAGACCCCAAAATGAGGAGAGATGAGAAGGAAGACTACATTCCAAGCTGAGCAGCTGAAGGTAGGTTTTTATAATACAAATAGAATAATACACACTACATGTTATATATAGTGTATGTGCTATATAATATATATAATTAAAAAAAACAGAAACATGAAACAATCACTTGGTCAGTGACTCACAGGGAAAGAATTCTTCAGCTTTCTTCAGGGAAACCCCAGCAAGTAGCATGTACAATAAAATGGAGATGGTGCTGTCTGCTTCATTGGGCTGTCCAGTCCACATAATAAACTTTTTGGCAAAAAGAGGAACATTCTGAACACGAGTCTCTCTGGGAAACCCCCAAGCAGCAAGAACTACTGTGGCTTCCTTACGGCTTCACAGAATATTTTTGTGTCTCAAACTTGCATGTGAAATAAAAACTTGGAAGAAATGTGGAACAAAAAAAATCTGCTTTTTGTTAGAGGGTTGTGGATTTTTCAGTCGGTTGCTTCCATGATTCGCACCATACTCTCCTCCTCTGAAACTCAAAACCACGTATCATAAAAAGCTACACTGGCGTGAGTTCATTTTTCCTGCTTTGTCCCTAAGAGGACCGACTGCTCCAAGTGTGTCCCACAAGACACACAAGAGAAATGAATGAAAAGTTCAGAGCCGGCATCGCTTTACTGGAATATGGTGTAAATCATATCTTTGCAGAGATCTGGAGTTCTACGCCCAACACCCACTGCCCCCAGTGAGGGGTTTCACTGACATAATCTATAACAGTTTCAGTTCCTTCTTCTTAATTAGCAAAAGCTTTTGGAATTTAGTTGTCTTGGGTCCCTAAGAACATTGTGCAAAAAAAAACAAAACAAAATAAAAGCTTGAGCAAAATAAAATGTGCTTCTAAAGGATGAAAGAGAGCCTGTTTGTTGGGAATAGGAAAGGCCAAAGCTCTCTGTTCCTTGACTCCTCCGCTCAGAATGCTTTGTTGAAGCCACATGGTGTCTTTAGATTATTTTATGTAAATTAAAATTATGGTGCGGTTAGGAGGTGAATGTATATGGGCATGTGGCTTCAAAGCCTTCCCACATCACTGAATGAGCTCTCTTGCTCTGAGCAGGCCTGATCTGTGATAAAAATGACCACATTAAACCAAGTTTATTGCTAGGGTCTTCTTTTTTTTAGATCGACTGGGAAAATAGAGTTTGCAGATTTCCTTAAAGAATTTCCCATTTTAAAATCCTTTTTATTTCAGGATTCAAGAGAAGAAAGGTATGAAAATAAAGAAAGAATTGTAAACAGAAAGGAACAACAAGAACAACAAAAACGAGGTTCTATCAGAAAGTGTCCCAGATTGCCGAGAAGTGATGGATGGGGTCCAGAAAATGGCTGGATAGGTCACTTCCATAATATGCTTGCTTCTTTTTTAAAATTAATTTATCTGTATTGCTTCTTTTGTTTACATTGCTATATTATTTCAGAAAAAAAAATTCTGCACCCTTATGTTCACAGCAGCACAGTTTACAATAGCGAAGATGTGGAAATGCTCGTTGACAGATGAGGGGATTAAGAAATTTGAATATATATACTCATGGAATGCTTCTTTAAAAAAAAACAAAAACAACTATAGAAATGTTTCAATGCAACTTAGTGAGAGGAAACCCTACCCCTCAAATTAATGAAACATGACAAATAGAATTTATTCTCATGTGTCTGTCACTGTTGTCATGCAGATGACAAAGCTGGGTGGGACTGTGAAGAGCAAAGCTCTGAAGAGTGGTCAGCAGGATCATGAGGGCCACAGCTGCAGAGCAGACCTGGGGAGGGCAGGGCAGAGGACCAGCCTGGGAGATGGGAACAAACAGAAGTGGACCAGCAATGGGGGTGACATGGTGCTGCCCCAGGAGCAGGGAGTCCAAAGCAATGTGCCCACCTATCTGATTCTGATCATATGTTACATTCCCAGCATGTATCTCAGCTGAGAGATTGGGAAGGGGCACATTTTTCATTGACATCATCTATTCCTTAAAAATCTTCTAGGTTTGGGGCACCCTTCACTTCTCCCGTTGACCACTATGAGAGTCATCTGATGTGAGCACCATTAAATTCATCCTTCACACTGCTGTCTGAAACACCATGCGACCTTCCAGAGCATCCCGACAGCACAAGCTAAAGTAGCCTGTGCTTGGTGGCTGGATCCTCTGCTTGCCATTTTGGAAGATGGCCTACACTCCCTACCCCCCAAGAAGTCAGAGTGACCCACTAGGAGGTCTCCCCCCGTGCCATGCTCCAGGCTGCCTGGTCCTCTGTTTGAGGCCATTGAACTCTGAACACACCTTATGCAGCTGTCTGATCGACAAGGAGCTCCAAGGACAAACAGTCATGACTTAGTCACTCCTGCGTTGTAGGTGCTTAGCCAATGCTCAGTAAAAGCATGTTGAAGTGGACTGATGTGAAATAAGCGGAACAATCAATGACATCAAATTCCAACAGACCATACAGCAGGGATGATTTAGGAGGGGAGGTTGCCTTCACCCATCCAGGGTTAGGAGTTACCTGGACTACCTAGGAATATAACCTGATTCCCTAAAGTAGGGTGGGGTCAGAAATCTGCTGCCCTAAAATCTGGCTGAACACCGAGTGTGTGTTCCATCTGTGGGTACTTTACTCCTAAGCAAACTTGGACAGCATCTATTTCAAACCACAGCATTTTGATGGAGCAGATAATCTTCAGGGCCAGGATATCATCCTTGGGCAGATGTCTATCTAATGCCAATAACAGGACGAGGGCCAGGGCAAGAGTGTGGACAGAGAGGAGGCTTCTAAGGAGGCAATAGGAGTGAACACAGATATCCTGGATACACACTGGTAGAAAACAGATGGAAATAGATAATACAGTTTTGGTAGAAATATGTCAAGAACAGCATCTGCACCCTATCCTCATCCCCCAAGGGAAGCAAATACAAACTTTCAATATCGTCAGAAGTCGGGAAGAAAATTCCATTAAAGGTAGACTCTAGGTGTGCCCTGGTGGTCTAGTAGTTTAGTCCACCAGGAATAGTCCACATACATCCAAAGCACCCTGGTTCAAGACCAGGGGCATGGGGAGCAACTAAGATGAACAACTAAATTAAAAAAAAAAAAAAAAATAGAATGATTCTCCTCTCTCTTTCTGTCTGCCTACTCATTTTCATTCCTTCTTGTATCTTTACTTAAAAAAAAGTAGGCTCTAAAATAAGTCTTTTACACATTGAAAAGGAATAATTGGGTGCCCCCTGGTGGCACAGGTGCTAAGCCTGTGACTCAGGTATGGACCATATCAAGCCCAAGAACACAGGTTCCTGACCCTGGGCCACGGGAACAAACAAAAATAAGTAAAAGTGCTTTTTCCTCCTCTCCTTTCTATACTCTCTTTAAAAAGAAAAGTGAGGAAAAAAGAAAAGAAAAACCTTAACACACTCATTTTTTTTTTTTTTTTATAACTACAGGTTACCCTCTACTCTCCTTTAAAAGCAATAAAACTTTCTTTTCTGTTTAGAAAAACTAATGTCACTGAACATCATGGTCAAACTTGGCAGAGTAAAAAGTACGGAAATCACCAAAGAGGAATAAAAATGAACATTCCTTTTAATGAATTATTTCTCAAAAAGCAAAAGTGTAAAAAAGAAAAGGAAGAAAACTAAAACTATAAACCTGTACAAATAAACTTTCTACTATTTATAGGTGTCAAGTTCATATCCACTTTCAACCTGGATTCAAAACCAAAATGAAGTGCTGGTTCTATACACTTAGACTCTTCTGGAAAACTCCCTGGAAGCTCTCAGAACTCCTTACACAAAAGTACAAAGAGATATGGTAATGACTTCCTTGAACAAACAAATAGACAGAAAAGAATAAGCTAGTTTGAGCTCTTAGGGCACACCCGGTGGCCTGGGGCTGCTCTGATCCTGTGCCACGAAGCAATGTATTGGGCCCCACTAGGTCTTCCTCCCAGCCTGGGAAACACCAACCATCATTTTCAATGAGGAAAAGAAATGATTCCCCACCACCAGGGTCAGAGCTGAGAACAGAATCCATTCACAGGCGCCCTAGCTACTGGCAAAAGGATTTGCCATTGCTCACAGCTGACTGAGCTTGGGAGGAATGTGATTAGCAAGCTAAATAATGGTGAATCCAGATTTAGGGATTTGGTAGTATCATTTATGCAAATACAGTACACAGAAAAGTCTGGAAGAAAGATACTGGCCCTTGAACAAATTCTGAATGTAAAAGCCAAGCAGTAGTTTAGCAATAAGGTAGTTCAACTGATGCCCAGAAGTCTGGTTAGCAAATAGTAGAGGTAGAAAGAGAGCAGTAGAGGAAGAGGGAAGCAGGGAGATATTGAGATTGAAAGAGAGAAAGGAGAGGGGTTCAGTAAAAGAGAAAATAAAAATCCAGGAGCACAGGAAAAACTGATAAAGCAAAGTACCAAATGTATATTGATGAGATGACCTCATCCAAAAGGAGTACCATCCCTTGACCTGTAGTGCAGAGAAAGGATGAAGAGACACAATTCCAAGGGTGTTCCTTTTCATAGTAATTTTATTATCCTGATTTTGAAAAAAAAAATTAAGATATAAGTAATTCTTTTCTCCATGATATAAAACATGCCAATAGAGTTGGGAGTAACAATCAGATTTGTGTTGTACATACTGGAGAAAACCCTGAGAATTAATTTCATCAGTATTTTATGGTACATGGCCCTGAAGAAAGAGGTATATAGAGAGTCTGCCAATATAAACGTTTAAATGTACACCGGAGAACCAGCTATAGTAGTTTCAGGTGAGCCCGTCATGGTAACCAAGTTCATGGCTAGAAATCTGTCTTGTTGTCTAAATTCACTGTTTCTGACTTGTTTCTTTGATCATTTACATTCACTCACTGAATCATTCCACCAATGCCTACCTGTCCCAAGTTCCAGGGATAGCACAAGTTAACAAAATCATACGGGCAAACGTGTCTTCACGGAGTTGGAAGTGCAGTTAAGATGGACAAGAATCAAATAATAAATGAATAAATGTAACAGAGAAGAATCTTACACAAATTACCAATATACAAAATTCCTTTCTGTCAAATCCGAACCTAATGTTCCCTGTCTAGTGTTAAAAATTTAATAACTACATTGTCACTCAGAGCTCCCTTGACTTGCAATGTGTTTGTCCAATAGACTCAACACAATTTGCAAATGTAAGTTGAAAATGCATTTAATACATCTATCAAACATTGTAGCTTTGTCTAGCTCACCGTATGTATTGCTCAGAACACAAACAACAGCCTGCAGTTGGGAAAAATAATCTACCACAAAGATTATATTATAAGAAAATGATGAATGCTGAGCAACTTATTGAACACCGTGCTGAATGTGAAAACCAGAATGACCTAATTCAACATTTGAATAATGAATTCTACTGAATGAGAATCACTTTAGTATTAGAGAACTAGAAAGTCAAAAAATTATAGACGGACCATCATAAATCCTTCCTCTCCTCCCTTCCTCTCTTTCTTCCTTCTTCCCTAATGCTTCTTCCTCTTCTCCCTTCTACTCTTAAAAAAAAAAAAAAAAATCCTTAAATGGCAGACAATAGATTCCAGGCTTCAGTCAAGAAAGTATTCTGTTTGGGATAGTAGAAAAGCTTTTGTTGATACTCAGAATTTACCTGTACCTTACTGAGTCCATTTTTATAGTTTATCCTAATGCTCAAAGATAGAAATATTTTGACTTTATCTTTTGGCTTTCATGGACTTCCAATTTTGAAATAGACTTTTGGTGGCATGTAAGAATTATCCAAGTTTATAAAAGTTGGGGTTTTCTTAGTTCATGACAAATGGTTTACAAAAGTGTCGGTAAAGACATTTCTTTATAACACTCACAGATGTTGACCCAGATTTTCTTGCCCAAAAATGCAAATCAGTTTTCAGTTTTTGTCAGAATTTCTAGGGAAAATCAGCAAATCAAAGGTCAGGGAATATTTTTCATGTGAAGGAGACAGTGCCGAAGTAAAATGGCAAGTTTGGACAGCAAAGCAGGAATGGATTCGTTCTCCAATTCTGAGGGAATTGGGCTCAGTGGATGAAGGTCCACTAGTTTCCAATGACAGACTAAATTCACAGACTAAATTTGGTACAGAGGAATCTTGCATGCTTATTTCAAGCTAGATCAGGGCTTATCTACCTTGACACTATTGACATATATGACTAGGTAATTTTCTATTGTAGAGGTTGTCCTTTACATAAGATAATGTGGCTTCTACTCAATAAATGACAAAATGACAGTAGCACCTTTGCCACTAATCATCAAAAACGTCTGCCTACACTGACAATTGTCCTCTGGGGAGCAAAATCACCCCTCATTGTGAACCACTGATCTAAGTGGAAATGAGGTACTTCTTTGTTTTGTTTTTCAGTTTCTTACTTGAGGGAATAATTGCAGTGATAGAAGAACTTTAACAATTTGATTCTTTTTCTTAAAGCTCTATTTTGCTCTTGGTATCAAATTGTCATTTTGGGGGGCCCAATTCTTAAAGTATCCAAATTCTTCACTTTGAACTCATGTGATATAAAATGAGAAAATCTGTGAGACTAAAAACTAATCACTTCCTAAGAGGAATATTAAAATATCCCAATCAGAACATCTTTTCAATTACAACGTGGTCAGTAATAATATTTTATGCTGAAGAAGGTGTGTTTTCATTACGTAAAGTTGGTCTTTAATACTCCATTTTGCTAAATCCCTAAATAACATTAGCCTTTTCTATTTCAGGTCTCATCTAGTTTGTTGGTCCACAACTGGGTATATTTTCTAAATCCTTATGTAAATACTATTCTAATTTCTTTTAAAAACTTTGTTTACTGAAGTACACTTATCCCATAATTAAGAGACATCTGTATGCATCAAGCTGAGACAAACAAAAAGGCTTTAGAAGACCACAGCTGTAAATTCAAATATGCTTCTCTTTGTAAATTCTTTTAAAAAGTAGAACCCTAAGTAAGTGATTTATTTTAGGCTTGTTCTGGAATACTTGTCTACCTGCTCCATGCATTCAAATTGTTTAATCTTTAACACACAAGGAGTCTATGCAGTAATTATCACCAGCTGGTTCAAGCATGTGCTCACCTAGACTTCCAGCTTTCTACAAAGTGTTCTTACTCACTTGCTCAGTCTACTTAACATTTACAGCCCCCTCCTTCACTACCCATACATTCTTTTGATAAAATTTTTTTCTTACCCCATTGGATTTCTAAGTTTTTAAAAATAATTCGTAAGCACAGTAAAAAAAAAAAAAACAACTAACATATGGATATCTAAAGAAGTTAAAAATAACTCCTAACTTGTCTTCATATCCATTTCCTAAACCTTTCTTCATGCTCATATAAACACATACAGAAACATGCGTATGTGTGTGCTCACTCACATATACATTCACACATAATCATTCTTTGCTGAATAGTTTTCACAGACATAATATTATACATTGTCACCTTAAAATCTCAGTTCAATTTTTTTAAATAGCAGAAGATCAAGGTCAGAACACAGGCCATGAAATGGCTCCCTCAGATAATAAATATTATAATACAGTCCTCAGATAATACCCATTCTTTGCTGGTTTGTCCACTTCTGTGTTTCTAAGGGGTAGATCATTCTGTCCCTGATTCTTTTTTATTTCTACACTTTCTCCCTATGTTTTAAATATTTATCGACTTTCAAATCTCTGTCTGAGGACCTCTCCTCTGAATTTAGATTTATATATGTAACCGCCTAGAAGACATCTCCATGTGGATGTTGAGACAGTCATTGAAATATATGGTTCTTCTCCCAGACACTTGGAAACAGTTCAAGAATATGGCCATATTCTTGCTTTTGACAATGAAAATGGTATGGAAATGTCAAGTCATATTCAAGCCGAAGCATTAACAATCAATGTGAGGCTATTCCTTCTTTTTGCCTGCCAATGTGATCAGCAATAATCCAACCAGCCTGAATCCTGAAGTTAGAATAACTAGGTGTAGGGCACCAAACAACTGGAAATAGACATGTAGCACGAACAAGAAAGAAATCTTGTTTCAAACCACTAGATTTTGGGGGCTGCTTGTGGCAGCAGTATAACTTAACCTCTCCTAACTAAACACCCATATGTACGAGGCTTCCACAATTGAACATGGCCAAAACAAAATAGTCCATTCTATTCCTTGCCTTCTCCATTTTACTCATCTTACTAAAAGGCATTAACATATACCCATTGTCCAAGACACAACACTCTCTTGATTCTGGTCATTTCTTTCTGTAGCCAGTCCATCAGTAAATCTCAAAGGATTGGCTCCACCACCAAAATATATGCCCCATCCATCTGCTTCCCCTCCTTCCCTGCTGTGATCCTGACTCAACCTGCCATCATAATCTCTCCTCCTCATTGACACAACAGCTTCCTGACTTTCCCTCGAAACACTATGTCTCTTTTTTGTCTTTATTGTTTTTTTCTAAGAATGCCTTAACTTTGGCAAAAATAAGATATTAGCTCTTGGCTTATCATTCATATGTGTTGCAAACATTCTCTTCAATTTTAACTTTCTTTTTTCTGAAACCATGTTTATTCTGTAGAGTCAGACTGAGTCACTAGCTTTATTGCAATCAGTCTTAGTCTGTTTGTGCTGAAATAGGATGGATGGGAACCAAACACTTTATACCTCTAAGCCTTTTGGTTCTTGCTCCAACTAGAGGTCTCTGGTAGGGAGCCTCCCAAGCACATAACAAATGTGGTTCAACATGACTTATGGGACCAAGAAGGAAGTCTTTTCCCCTCAGGAGAAACATTTCTAGTTTCCATCTTGATTGATACTTTGCAATCTTGCCTTTCAATTTCCAGATTATAGATGCAACCCTGGGGCTCAGGGGGCTACGGTGCAGGCCAGGTAAAGCCTACGGATCCACATTCATGACCCAGGACTGGCAGTAAAACAAAACAAAAGACCAATTTTCAGATTATACATTGTTACATAATTGTCTGGATTCAAGTCAAATGAATTGACTTTAAAATTTTAATTTTACAGAATATTTTTCATTGACTTGATATTATACATTGTCACCTTTAAACCTCAGTTTGATTTTTTTTAAATAGCAGAAGATCAAGATCAGAAATTAGGCCATGAAATGGCTCCCTGAAAATCCTTAGATAATAGCTGCTATTTGCACAATATACACCACATAGTCATAGTGGGTGACAGTGCTGACAGGTGCGGAGCTGGAATTTAGGAAGAACGATTGGTCCAGGAAGACGGGCAGACTAGGTTCCACGGAATTTGAGCATTTGGAACAAAGACACTATTGAGAGTCAGAGGCGACAAGGGAACATTAGTGTTCAGGGATTCAAAACATGATCCTTCAACAATACACGATTCAGTGAGGAAAAGAACAGATTTGTACTAGCAAGGTAAAGGGAAGGAGTTAACAAAATCTGCATATTTTTAATAATAATAACAACAATAATAAACAAATTTAAATAATTATGCCAAGTTGGTAGCATCTCAACTGCTTAATTTTCACTATTTATATTACCTTTGACTTTCCTATAAAGTTTAATCTATTTACGTTGTTCCTTTCAGAATACAGCTTTCATCATTTTATATATTTTTCCTCATCATCCTCCATTTAAATATCGTCTTCATGTTTCCATGTGTTTTAAATCCTTTAAAAAAATATTACACTAAAGACAGCTGTCAAGAAAATCAAGAAAATGACACAAGAACAAGACTCAAAATTATCCATATTAATAACATTTTAGTGCATAGCCTCAGGTTTTCTATGTGCAGATATACACATATAAATATCATTCTCTATACAGTTTCTAAAGCAAAACATGGGATTATGTTATCTCTAGTTTATTTTTTCAGTTAATTAATAATGAAAATTTCCATTCTAACTGATATATTTACATCTTTTAAAAAATTTACTTCATAGCATTTTATTGAGGCATTATATTCTAACCAATCATTTAAGATGGATATTGATAATGTTTTTAAACAGTTGGTAATTATGACCAATTTTTTAAAAATCATTTTTGAACACTTTGCACAATTATCGAGTTAACTGATAAAAATAAAAATTTAAGAGTGAAATTTCTTGGCCAGAAGGTTGACACAAAGTCAAGGCATTTGATGCCTATCACCCAATAGGCCCCCCTCCTGGAAGACTGCACATACACGTACCACCTGCCCATACGAGGAGGATCACTTTCCCCTTATTACCACATCCCATGACACTTCTTTCACATTTCTCATAATCTGAAAGCTCAAAAATGATGTGTTGCTGACTATTTTAATTTACAATTCTTGGATGCTAGTGAAATCGAACCTCTGTATCATCTATCAGTCTTTTTCAGGCATCTTAAATGAATGTCTATTGACTTAGTTAGCTTTCTTTTTTCCTAATGGGCAGATTTAGTTTTGCTCTGTTTTAAATGAATTGTCTACAAACCATTCATTTTGAGGAAATTTAATCCTTTGTCATCCACGCTGCAAATATTTTACTAATTTGCCATTTGTTTTTTAACTGTTTATTTTCTTTCATCCCTTACAAAAACTTTAAATTTATAATATAGTTTAAACTCTCATGTTTTTCTTTTATTATTTTTAATTCATTAATTTGTATATTAATCATGAATTTCTTTCCTCAGATGTTCTGTTGTTCTCTTTTTAATATTTAAATTTATTTACTTCCATAAACAATAATAATTGCATTTAAAGTTATGAAATTTTCTTTGTGTATAACACGAGCTATATTTTCTAATGTTTTCTGCATAGCGTTTTCATTGTTATTATATTCCGAGTAGTCTGTAAATTAAGTATAATTTCCTTTTGGTTTATTTGGGAATGTATTTATTTATTCTTATATAGATAATTTTTTTATATGTGGAATTTGCTATGTGTCTCTACTTTTCCGTAGCTTATTAAATATCCAATACTTATATATCTTTTAAATATACATACACCTCTCTTTTGAATCAACCACATTTCTTATATCAATCAAATCCTTGATTATTTTGTTTTTTTTGCCCAGTTGTTGTGCCAAAGATAGGGAGAAGGATTCAAAACTCTCACAGCTATAGTTATTTTGTATGATTTCATTGTGTAGGGTGATAACTACATTAAGATAAATTACCCAAAGAAATAAATTTCTACTTTTTGATACAATGCTTTATAAGGAATAAAATTTCAAAATAAAATGTACATAATGAAATTTCTAAATATATACATATATTTTCAAAACAGTAGTATAAATAATTTCTTTTATTATGGAGCAGTGTTAAACCAATTCCATTCAAAAATATCATTGAGGTGTGCCCTGATGGCTTAGGCATTAAGCCTACACCTAAGGCATAGTCCACATAAAGCCCAAAGACCTGGGTTTGAAGAGGTTGGGAACAACCAAAATACAATAAATAAATAAAATGCTTCTTCTTCTCTCTTCTTTCCTCTCTGTTGCCTTCATTCATGCTTTCTTTCCTTCCTCTTAAAAAAAGCATGTGTATATGCACATATCATTGAGCATATAAAATGGTCTAACATATCATGAAAGAAAATGCATCCCTAAAATCTATGAAGCAAGGCATCGTTATTCTTGTTAATATCATTTCTCATTCACTAGAGTGAAGTCCCTTCTTTTTGGATCTAATAGATGAAGTAATATATATAAATAAGCCCCACGTACCCTTCAGAAGCCCTTGTCCCATCACCCAGCATGGACATTCTGGGCAATTCTTGCTTTTATACAGTGTATGTTTGGAAAGATTAATAAATTTAACACCATAATATAAATTTCATCTCACATTTTAAGAGTTTCCTGCCTCCAAATGAACTGTTCTTTCCTCCAACTGATTAATTAATTAATTAACCATTTTAAGGGAAAGGGGCAAGCAGGAATGAAGGCGAGAAGAGGAAGAAGCAGTCATTTATTGTATTTAGAAAGAAAGAAGAGGAAGAAGCAGTCATTTATTGTATTTAATTGTTCATCTTGGTTGTTCCCCACAGCCCCAGGACATGAACCCAGGACATTGGGATGTATGTCGACTGTGCCCAACCATTACTCCACCAGGGTGCGCCGACAATTCATTTTTACACGCATGTGACACTAAGATAACACTTTAAGACCAGTGAATTTTCATCCTTTCTTTTAACTTTATATGTATTGGGTATGCTTACATTAAATGAACCAGATGGGCTCTCCTTAAATCCTAGAGAAATACATTTGCTAAACTTCTCTAAGAAAATCAGGGAGAACATGTAACTATGCAAAGAAAATAAATAGCCCTAATAGAGCTGGCTGTACCAAAGCTGCTTGGAACTGCCTTTGTCATCATTTTCAATTGGAGAGAGGAAGTGTATATTATCATACTGTAATGTCTGCTCTTTTTGTCTATCAAGGGTACAATACATATCAACAAGTCATTTCCAGATAGGGACTGAATGTCCAGTTGGCAAAGGGTTTTTATTGCCTATCAATCCTCTCACATACAACCAAGGACAGGAATTTAGGGGCTGAAGGTCTGAGACAAGAGGCAAGAAAAATGAACATTGAGTTCGACATCTGTACTCTTTGGTGACATTTGATTTGGCTCTATCTTTGCAAATGACTGCTAGCATCATATAATTCTGGAAAATAACTACTTTTCCCACCCAGGGAGGCTCAGAATGTCTAAATGTCTTGCCAAATGCTTTAAGAAATCACTAGACAAAGTCTTCTTGTAAGTATTGTAAAAATAGGTGTTCTACTCTATTTTTCCTTCTTTCTTCTTTTCCTAAATATCAATGCCCTCTAATATTTATAAAATGATTGCATTTCATCTAACTAGAGCTCAATAAACACTTAATTATTTTTTAAATCCTGTTTTCACCATGTTTGGGTTCTATTTCTCCTTTTCAAATGTTCCTTCTCTCCAATGAAGGCAGTCAACTTTCTATTTCTGTTAGGGAAATATAAAAACTCTTTAGTTTAAAAAGAACAAAGGAAAGTGACAGTAAGTTTCTCTTCTAAAGGGTAATAAGAAAATCATAAAGGAAGGGTTTAAATATAACTTTTCTTGATAACTTAAGTTTTTGGAAGCCTTCACTTTGAAACGAGAACTTAGGCTTCTTTGTGTTTCTGTGCCAACATCATTAAAAATTTCAGAGTTTTTGTCATACTCTTTTATTCCTCATATTTTGTTTTTCTCTACCTTTAATTTGCCTCATTTAATATCAAAGATACTTAACCAAAAGACAAAGTTTTTAACAAAAAAAGTACAATTAAAAATCTATTACATTTCTAGAAAGGTCTGCCAAGAGAAGGTATCAAAGAAGCAAAGTGTTTTCTCTCTAGGAAAAACATAGAGATTCCTTTCTATGTGGAGGCCTTAGTTCTAAAAGCGACATTTCTGATTTACATATTCAACCAATAAACCAATTAAAAAAACTCCAACCTCCCTGTTACTATATATATATATGTTCACATTCCTAAAATGGACTTAGAAAGTCATCGACTCTGGTCTTCTTGATGACGTTGGCTGAGAATTCTTAGTTCCGGCACACCCCTCTCAAGAGGAGACAGGTTATCCTACACAATTTAGGCTATCACAGTGCCAACAGGAAAACATATTCAAAGGGAAAGTAAGCAAGGGAACTGAAGAGAAATTTTTCCTGAGCAACTGTGATCTCCTTACAAAATGAAAATGTTCTTTGAAGGAGAAATAGCAAAACACACGTCATTGTTTACGGAAGAAAGGGAATCATAGTGTTTTCTTCCACCATCCATTCCTGGTGTAAGTCTCAATGTGTGTCTGTAAAAAACGTTTGTTTTCCTGAAGTATAGAGGACGAACTCCCAAACTCTGAGTGGGATCTAAAGATGGATGAAGCAGATCTACTTAGCTGTCCCAGAGAGAACAAATTACAGGGTTGTTCATTACCCACCCCCTGCCCCGCCCCGCTGTGTGTGTGTGTGTGTGTGTGTGTGTGTGTGTGTGTGTGTGTGTGTGTGTGTGAGACTGTGTCAGTGTGCTACAGTTAATGAATGTGAGAAGATGAATCCATTCCTTCTGCTCATCTAAAGTAACGTTACTTAGGCAGGATTCCTTCTCTTTAGAGTCTGGTTAGTATCAGGAGCAAGAAAAAAAAATTGCCATTCACTAAATAAACAATTAGCCTCTGTGGGTCTAAAATGAATCACCTCTGATAGATGGCTCACGAATATGGCTAGCAACAACCAGGTATGTTACCTTGGGGACAACTCAGTACAAAAATTCCAGCATGAGAAGGAAAAAAGCATCTCACATTCTCCTTTCAAAGTCTCCAGATCTATACTCTGGAGACAGCAGAGCTTGATTTCCAGTGTTTTCCATTTATACTGAAATCCTAAGCTAAAGGAAAATAGCATGCAGATGTGCTGTTTCTGATTTGAAGAGGCTCTTTCGTGCCAGAGTCTATGATCAGTATAATGATCATATTTAAAAAGTATTGGCGTTACACATATTTGTGTGTGCATGCAAATGATCACTTTTCATAACATAAACAATGAAAAATGAAGGCAAAGGGGCAGTAAAGATCAGCACCTCCAAAGTAGCTGCTCATCAATGAAACATCAAAGCAGTAATAAGCGCTTGCATCTTTGGCAATTTTTTAAACCACCCCGCTAACTCTAATGGGTACCCGAAAAATCCCCACTCCCAGCACTGCCTCAAGTGTTCGCAAAACAGTTGATGGCTCCAGGTCCCCAAGAGACTTCTGCATCATCCTGGAGGTGCCCTTCATGACCAACGGCTCAGAATTTTTGAGTTTTATTGCTTATTGTATTATCATTATTTGAAAATTGGTAAACTCTAATAAAATGAAAACGTTATCCAGAAGAACTTGACCAAACAAGACACAACAAATGGACGACTGGTGCTCTGGAGCGGGGTTTTCTTGGGAGAATTCTGCAAGTGCCTTGAAGTCATCAGTGAATCACTAGTGAAAGAGGCAAATGGTAAAAACTTCCTAAGGGGTCTCAGGGTTAGCGCCGCCCCTGAGTGTCAGCAGCTGGCTCCCTGATCTTCAGCTCTACAGGTTTGCTCTTCCAGCACTCAAAATGAACCCAGGGCATTTAAACAACTACAAGATGTGACACATGAAATTCTAGATGAAACTCACTGTCATGCAAGTGATCAGGGTCAGATGAACTTAATATTCACGAATTAAAACACATTATAGATGGTAACCGATCTTAAAGAGAGGTTTTTTTCTAGTTTGTCCACATGTCTTTTCCAAGAGTGGTAGCATTAGTTAACAACACGGTCTTACTTTGTGTAAAAAAATTTAGTCAATTTCAGAAGTTACCTGCTATTTAAAAAAAAAAAAAGAACTATTAGAGAGCTGAGTTCACCACTTTGTTACTTCAGAAAATGCCTAGCTTGTACTTTTCCTGTATTATTTTTAACTTTATTCAATATTATTACTTGGGTCACAAGCAGTTATATCAAAAATATAAATGTATAAAGTGACACATTTTCAATACCAAACATCTATGTCCATTTATTCCATAATAGCACATTCCATCCAATTAAACTGCAAGATTTCCCACATTTGTTTTACATTCTATATGTATGGCTTATGAATAGCAATTCTGATGAATTCCAGCTGGTTTAAATATGCAGGCAGATCTTTATATAACAGATTCTTTTCAATTCCTATTCTATTCAATGAGGCCCATTTTAAGTGAGTGAGCCTTGTAGGAGAAGCACTAGGAAAAAAAAAAAGCAGCACAAATCACTGTGCTAAACTTAAGACCCTCTTCCTCAACTAATACATAACTAATATAAGTGAGAGGCAGTTCTGATCTTTGGGGAAAGGTTGAATTAAAATTTAAACCTGCTAGCAATGCTATGGACTACTAACTTGTTCATTTGTTTATTATAATGACAACGTTAAACCAATGTCCACCATTTGTGTGTGTTATCTGGCTTCACAAATCCACCATACACATTTCAGTCTCCTGTCCACACCCCACACCCTCCTGCTTCCATCCAGCTGGAAGACATCAGGGCACAGAAGCCAACTCAAATGTTGACCCCACCCTCCCTCTAACCATTTTAAGGCACCTTCAAAGCCAGTGCTCAGTTCTAGTTCAGTTTCACCAGCAAAGCCAGCCATCCTGCTATTTCAGAATCCAGTTTGGTTTTTACAACTACACATTAACATGAGAGCTTGATTGCTGGTCAAAAGTTTCAGCTATACTGAGCCTTGTCAGTTGGTCCTGCCCTTTCTGCAGAAGAGAGTCCTCCTGGTTAAATCTTCATCTTTGCTCTCAGTGCTGATCTCTTTCAGAACCTGTCTAAACTCCCCAGTAAACAACACAATACTCAAAGGACATCCTCTTTCCCTTCCAAAAGGTCAGAACCGACCAGCCATGATGGTGGTCCAAACACAGACTTCCCTACGACATTCGTACACTATGATCACTTGTGTCGTGTCACAGACAACAGTAATTTCAACATGCACAGAAACACTTGTCAAGACACATGCAGGAGGGGAGTGGGAGCTGGAGAGACAGAGAAGCTGCAATAGGGATAAAGAACTTACTTTGGTGTTCCCCTGTGCATGTAGCCGCAAGGAAAAAAAAAAAAGAAATACGTTAAGCATAAATTTGCTTTAAAATTATGAGGTTTTTCATGCTAGCGTAAAATCAAAACACATAATTTAACTACACACTGACATCACACAGACACACAGAGACACACATACATATACACCCCACACAGAGCTCATGGACAAGTCAGGGAATTCACTTCTATTCAATAAGCTCCTACATATATAAGGGCAGAAAAAGATGAGAGAGATTTTGCTCTTTCTCTCTATTCGGAATACATGGAGGACGGGAACCTGGCCCAAAGGCATTGGTTTTAACTGGTAATAAGTGAACTGTTAGTCTGAAAGACAGAGTATTTACTATGTCAGCTGCCCTTTCCTAATGGCCCCTCCTCCAACAAGCCAAGCAGTGGAAAATTCCATCCACCACTGCGTTTTTAAACAAACACTGCATCTTTGGTTTCAAAAAAAGGTGGGAAATTAAAAAGGAAAAGAGTGCAGGGGAAAGGAGTGGGTGGTTCTGGGGAGGCTGGGTAAGCAGACTAAGTTACAGCCTCCATCTCTACTGTTGTTCTATCTTGTAAATAATGGATTGGTCTTGAGTTGGCATGGGAAGTGAAGACAGTATGGAGGAAGGGGAGAGCAAGGATGCTGCCAAACTAAACAGTGGTCCACATTCAAGAAAATGGGTCTGGAAAGGTTAGTCATGAAAATTTAGTCATTTCTACGAGGGACCATCTGGGAAGAGATGCGGCGAGCAGCCAGCGACAGGCAGCAGGCAAATGGGTCTCCTGTTTCAAACTGGAGCTGCCAGGATATGATTTATATCAAACAATTTAACTCGCATGTGGCTTAAAACAATAAAAACTCTGATTCATGACTCCCAGGGCGACCCGAGTCCTTGCAAGGTCAGATCCTGTGAGGGAGACGTGATGGGATATGGGGAAGGAGCAGAGCCTAACCCTCCCCGCCAGGGGCCCCATTAGGAGAGCATGTGCATCTGGGGTGAGGCTAAACACAGGAAGGAGCCCCAGGTTGGGTTGGGGTCTGGCATTTCATTCTAAGTGAGGAGGTGGAGGGGGAAAAGTACACACAGAGCTCTTCTGGAGAGCATAGGGCAGTGAGCGCTGGAGAGTTGAGTGTTTTCTGGAAAACAACGGCGACTCTAGGGAAGCGTCTGATCTAAGGACCATAAAGACCATCAGATGTAATAAAAAATATACATTTGAATAAATTGATAAAATAATGTAAAGAAGTTTCCTGACATCTGAGTTGCCATGATAAAAGTTAAACGTTACCACTACTAGTTTATGTAAAACAAAAACCATGGTTCCAAAATGACTGGGGGGAGGAGTCTTTTGTGAAGAATAGACCAACTGTTCAATAAAGCAATAAAGATCCCTGCTGGGAATTTTATCAGGAGTCAAAAACTATTTTAGAGAATAATGGGACCCTGGCTCTCCAAAGAAGTACAATATTGCTGCAAATACCTCAAACAGATGGAGTTTATTACATTCCACAGCAACATGGCTTTTGATCTACCAAATAAGTTTCAGGAGTTCAACCAAGTAGTTTTGCACATTAGGGGATGACTGGCTTCCCTGCTCAATGGCAGATGGTTCTGTTTGTGGTGGCAACGATGATGTCACAGAGTAGGGGGTCTTAATTCTTAAATATGAGACACCCGTAAGTGGAGGATGAGGTGTGCCTTTGATATTTCATGCTTCCTTCAGTCACTTCCCCATTGTCTATTCGGAGAGAGGCATGGCAGTCATGAATGGTGAACTAAATGCTTTCGAACAACTCCCTCCCCTACTCTGCGGAGCAACAATTGAGATTTAGATCCCGGCAAGCACCCGCACTGAGGAAAATCTAAGTCATATTTCTGCTCTGAGTTTTGTGATTCAGCCAAGAACAAAGTAATGTGTGAAAAGCTAGGCATTTTGGGGAATGAATCACCAGACAGCTGAAGAAATGTACGTGAGTGGTCCTGGTTACACTAACATTGATGGAGGTTGGTGGTCATTTCTCTCTTCCCCTGATACAGACCCTGCCTTCCCCCCACCCTCCCCCCATATTGTTCTTTGTCATGAAGTTCCATTTTGGAGTCCATCCAGGAGGAATTTCTAAAGTCCCAAAGGGACTTCATTATAAGATGGTTTCAACCTCCAGAACAATCCTAAAAGCATCACGAAGGCTGGGAGAGTTCTGAGGTCAGAAGGGTAGTAAAAGGCAGGGTGTCTCACTTTCTAGGTCATCAGTCATCTCTTTAGTAAACATTTACTACGGAAGAGGGCTCCTATCTGGAGAACGAATCGAAAAGTGCTGAAGGCTATTTTTTAGCAAATATGTAGAACTGAATTTATACCTAATTTATATCCAGAGCACATAGCTGATCCCCCTTCCCTCCCCAGGGCCAGCCTCTTACAAGGGAATATCATCCCAGGACATCCCCCTCCCGCCCCCGCCAAGCAATTCGACAGTGGGGGACATTTTCACGTGCACCAATCTCACGGTTAGCTTCCAAAGAAAAGGGAACAACCAAACTGGAATTACAGCTTCAGGGACACAGGCATGATCTTCACGAGAAATAACAAAGGTTGTAAGGACCCTCCTCACCACAGGTCAGCGGCCTGTGTTAGAAATGATGGATACACAACAGTCTTCTGTAAATCCCTAAAATCACTCTAAGGAAGGTATCATAACTATTTTGTAGTTTAGGGAAGAGTAAGTCACTGGAAGGTAGGAAAGACATGACCGTGGAACAAATAAAGGGCAGAGGCAGGGTTCAGACAGGAGTGGACTGGACTGAACGTCTAACTCATTCAGCTGCACAGAGAATGTTCCAAAGAATTTGGGATTCCTTTCAATGTTGCTACATAATTTAAGTCATACTGTGAACTGACAAAACCATACCAGAAAAAATCAGTCATTTGTTTGATCACATTCTTTTTATAATTCCAATTTTGTATTTATTTATTAACTTGTCTAAAAAAAACAACCCTGTTGTGCTATTTCTTTTGTATACATTAGTATCTGCTTTTTAGGATACTGAATTCCCAATTTGGTGTGTGTGTATTTCACACCACACCCACCACCAGCCTTCCTGTGCCCTTTATCACTACAATGTATTAACTCCATCCTCCTGCCCCTTCCTCGACTTCACATTCTTTAGATATTTAATCAAATTCACATTTATTTGCGTTTGCATTTTCCCTTACAGGAAAAAGGTATGTACATGGGGGCAGTAAAGTCATCTTTTAAAAGTTCTTTAATTATAGTCTGTAATTGCTGATACACACAACACACACACATACACACTACTTTTGATCAGTCTCATTAATTTTTTAAAAAAGATTAATTCCATTAAAAACATCTTTACTTTGAAACTGCAAAATCCGATCTACTTATTTAGCAATATTAAATTTTACAAGGGTTACAGCTTCATTTCAATGGCCAAAGGAAATAAGAAAGAAAATTCCACTCAATCAGAATTCAGATTTCAAGATAGTTTTAAAGTATTGTGTCTGTTCAGAAAAGTCAGGTGGCTGGTTGAGGAGGAGGTTAAGTCCACAGTGGAAGTCAGTGGCACAGTGGGAAACTGAATCGAGGAGCCCTCATTTCCATTTCAGGGCCACACACCATGCTGTTCAGACACAAACTACCTTTTTTCTCAGAGTTCTGAAAGATTTAGTGATTAGAGGTAATTAGAAAATGCACACAGGAATAGAATAAGGTTGTTGCGTGATACAGGTTTTTTAAGTTATACTGCAATTCTTTATTTGCATCTGTCTTCCAGTCTACTTGAAACTCCTAAAGAGATTTGCATCCTTTTTTCCCCCTCTTTATGTCTCTAGAGTTCAGCATAACAGTGATGGATGAAGGGGAGGAAGGAAGTGGGGGAAGAGGGTCAAAGGGAAGGAAAGAGAAAAAATATTGCAGAAAACTCTAAGAGCAATGACCTAACAGAAGAAAAGGTACAGCACAATAATATGCATTGTGAGTGATATAAAAATATGATATATGGAGTGATATAAAAATATTCTACTTGGTGGTTGTGACAGAAAAAAGTTGGCAGGGTAAAACACATTTTTAAAAAGTGAACATGAAAAACCTTAGTTTAAAAAAATGATTCAAAACAGCATTTCATTCAAATTTGGATTGATGGCTTTTTATCTAAACAGAGATGAGCATATACAATTTCTAAAAAAGATCTCTAAGTTGTTTTTAAGTTTAAATAGAGGAATCTTAGGCAGAAAGCACAATTTTTTGAGGTTAGACTCATGTCCATGCAATATGTATAAAATGTTTCAGACAGTGGACTAATTTGTTATTGACTCAATGGTTTACAGATAAAAAACCAAAATGACACATCAGAAGTCCTAAACATTTTCTTAAAGAGAGACACATCTGTTATTAGGCTTACATGACTTCTTCATCAAATCTTTCTGAAGTAGTAATGAATCTGTGTAAAAGTGTCCCTCCAAATCTTACAGTGTCCACACCGTGGAATGTTTAGATAAGCATTCTGCTGTGATAGCTTTCAGTAGTTAGCTGCCATTTAAACACCTTATAGTCAAGCAGTTGTGAAATAAAACCTGTAGGACTACACGGTGTATCCGAAATGCAAAAATATCGTTTATGAGGAAAATCAAGCAAGCAACGTTTCTGGCACATTGCCGAGTTTAATTTCCTGTCCTGTCTTTCTTACGTAGTAAAAAATTCCTTTGTCTTGATTTTTCAAGCAACTGTTCCACATGTGTGTTTATAAACAACCTAAAATTATATAGATAGAATAGTGTAGAACTCCAGATTTGCTTAAAATTACTCATTCTGATAAAAAAAAAAAACTTCATTGGGCATCTTCTTTGTATACCGCTATGGCTACATGAAAATCCATATTTATTAAAAATAGTTCACTGGAGGATGGGTCATTGTGCTTTTCCAAGACAGATTTTCCCTCACAAGAGATGCATTACATCATTTCTTAAAATAGCAAACTTTCTAGTGCATTTGAAAGTTTCATTTATAAAATCATGACTTCAGATATTTTAAAAAACATTACAGTTGTCTGTAAGGAAAAGTGTAGATATAAAAATAGATATAGATAAATACACACACATAAATATTGATATTTTATATTATCAGGCATATTTGGAAGACAAAACTACCTAATGTACTTACAATATCACTAGGCTATATTAAAACATCCTCTACTTGTTGTAGAAAGTAGTCTTTGATGAAAATATTAATAATTATCATCATAATCATAATTATTTTTAAACATAAAAATAGAGTTTGACTTGTGCCACCTGGTTCAAAGGTTTCTCAGCATCATCCCATTTAATCTCTCAGTCAGGTAATAAGATAATGACATTATCTCCATTTTAGAAATGAGAATCTGAAAACATAAAAAAGCTAGGTGACTTGTCGAAGATCTTGCAGCTTGCATGTGGGCTTCCAGAAATTAGTCTCAGAAGTATGAAGTACACAATATCTAAAATGACACTATTAAGTTTATGCTTGAACCTGTTTGCTTCGTTGCTTCTCATAATGCCCAGTCATAATGACCTTCTAAAAGTAACTTCATGTCAATCTTTTCAGGCCTCATCTGGCTCAAAACCGTCTGCTGCTCCTCATCTCAGAATAATGCAAGATCGCCACTCCATTCAAGGCTGCCATGGCCTGGTCCTGAAGGCCACCACTTGGAATCATCGACCCCTTTCACTAGCCTCCCACATGTGCGTCAGACACACCAACATTCTCCTCAAGACACTGAGCCTGCTTTGCACTTGCTGGTCCTCTGCCAGGAATCCTATTCTTTGGGCTTTCAGTGTTTAAACCCTTCCTTCCTTCAGGAGCCTACATGAATCATTGCTCACTTGTTGATGCCTACTCCTTGGCGATAGGGGTTCAATACTCACACACCCGTGTCACTAGTGCCCAGAACAGTGCTTGTCAAAACACATGTGCTCAACAGGTTCGTGTGGAATGAATGAAAGAAAAATTAAGTATATGTGTGTATTAAATGTGGAATGGGTGTTGCATCAAACACACTGTATCAGTGGATAGGAAGGGTAATAATTAATGATTTGAATTAACAACAAAAGTAGAAGTCGTACTCTAATTTTTAAAATAATTTACTTCTTTTTTTTAGAGGAAGAAAGGGAGAAGAAGAAAAGCATTTGGAGAAAGGAAGGAAGGGAGGAAGGGAGAAAGGGGAGGAAAAAACATCTTTATTTAGTTATTCATCTTGTTTTTTCACCTCAGCCCTGGGTCTTGAACCCAGGTCCTTAGGATGTATGTGGTTCGTACACCAGTGTCTCAGCTGCCTGAGCCACAGGGGTGTGACCATGGTACTCTAATTTTTACATGACTTTTCACATGTAGTCTTTAGAGTGGTACATAGGTATGTATGCAGATAAGTGTTATACTGGAGAAAATCAGGGTGACAATTACAAAAAATCACACACAGACTCTTCTGCAACGGATCCCACCAGGAAAGGGTCTGGTTTCAGTTCACTTGAGGGTAAGGTTGGGCGAAGTTGTACGGGGTTTATTCTTTTAGGAGCTAACAAAACAAGTGAGCTTGGGATGAGGTTAAGAGGTCTATGCATGAGCTAGAATAACAGCAATGAGAATATATTGTCACCAATCCTCAATTCTTTGCTCCAAGAGTTCTATTAAATTCTACTCTAACATCAGGGAGTGGATGAGGTTGAAATCCCCTGGAGATACTTCCATTGTCCCATACTGTACCCATATCTCAGACTTTGTCTTGAGAAGACTCTATTCCTATTTGAGGCCAAGGACCCAATTTGTTCATGATGAGTCCTAGAAACTGACCCAGAGCCAAGTGAACACCTCCAGTGTCAAGTTGGATGAAATCTCCAAGGCTTAGGCTCAGTGCATTTGTTCCAGGGAGCAAACCTGGGTCCTACAAGGTCTTGGGAGAAGTAGCAAGTAGTCAGTGAGAGGCCTGGCCTGTAGTCTCAATTAATGTGTGTGTGTGTGTGTGTGTGTGTGTGTGTGTGTGTGTGTTGTGTGGGACTTCTAAAGTTTAAATCTGGACTAGTCTGTCATGTTGCATTTTCCAAAGGAACACAAATAAAAGGTCTTTTATTAACTTGAAGGAGAGGAATGTCTCCAAGACACTTAATGTATCTCAATAAAGACAGGTGGGAAGAGCAACAAAATAAACTTTTGTTCTTTCATACTCACTATGACATTAACCAGAGTCTGACCACAGATACAATTATGAATACAGGTATTACGGACATAATTAAAGGAGGCTGATTTTTATAGAAATAAGTACATTTTGAAGAATACGAAAGATCAGTGTTATGACTGATGATGATACAGATGTCTCTCTCTATATGTATTATGACTATGTAATAAGTGTTAAAAGCTACTTGTTTTACTTAAAAGTGTTAAAAGCTACTTGTTTTACTTAACAGCTGTGAAGTAGCAAGTAAAGGAAAATAAAACTTTAAAACAAACTCTCAGTCTGAGATCACATACATTATGCTTTATGGTAAAGCAGAGCATTTTCTTTAACAAATGTTCTTAAGAACTTCTTAAAATAGAAACCTAATGGAGAAAAAGAGAATTTCTTTCCAATGGAGAAAATATACACAGTCTCAGCTAAACTGCCAAATTAAGTTAAAAGAGAACTAGTTTCTCTAGCATATAGTTTGTAGAATCATGTTTTCTTAAGCACAGTTAATAATTTTAAAATAAGAGATAGAGTCAACTTACTAAAGATTTATCAGGATAGACTCCAGCTCTCAGCAGAGATGCCTTCCAGCTGTCTACATCCTCCTGTGAATCGCATGCCAGCTCAAGGAAGCGATAGTCTTTGTATACATTCCTGGAGTTTAAACAAACAAAAAAATCATGCTTTCAGTATTGAACCAAATCCAAAGTTCTTTTTTATTACTGCAGACGATGATACAAGTAACATTTGAAATGGACAATTCTCCAACATTACTGAAGAAAACCAATTCATTGTATTAAAAATAATGAGTAAAGTCCTATATGTGTGTAATATATACTTCAAAAAATCTTCACATTAAAGAATTCAGAGTCATCTGTACTGTTAAGAAATAAGAAGTCAGGTAAAATGGGTCAACTGGAGGATGGAATGAGATCTTTAGTGCTGAACATAATGATATATACCGGTGTTGACTGATAAGGATGCACATCTGAAACCTATACAGTGTTATAAACCAGTATTATGTCAATACAATTTTTTTAAAAAGAAATGAATGAGAGACAAATGATCTCAGTATGATACACTGGGTGCCTATGAAGGGGAGACATTCTGAGAGGAATGCATTAACTGTTGCCTAGAAATTAGATCAGTTTTCTGAAACTATTTTTACAAGTCTAAATGACTCAAAAAACTTTAAAGTGCATGAAAACAAGATTACAAACATAAAATATTATGCCAGATGCAAGGGAAATATGCTTGGCAATACTGTGAAAAGAACACAAAGCAGGATTGAAGAGAGTTAAATGCCTACCAAATGCCTATTTACAATTGGGATGAACCAGCAATTCTGTATCTTCCTAATCATAAAAGAACACAAAAGATAGACATGCTCATTTAGAAAAATCCAGAAACCAGGTAGAAGTGTAAAAAGCTTAATAATCATCCATTTTTCATTGTTCATAGAAATCCGTATTTCTTTATATTCTTTTGATCTATATACTTTTCACAGTTGAGGTCTCCTTTTGTCTCTATCAAGAAAATTTTGTGTCCTTTTTTGCTATTTATTATGGTCATCTACTTATGCCATTGTATCTTTATAAACATCAAATTATAATGCCATAATATCTATTAATACAAATGTATGCTAATTTACTTAATCTCCTAATATTAGATAATTAAGTAATTTTCTTTCACAATCATGAATATTTTTATCCATAAATTTTTGTCACATTTTCTACTAGTATTTGCTGAGGATAGAATCTGATAGAGTGGTAGTATCAAAGTCATGATCATTTTTAAAGATACCATACACATCCCCAAATTACCTCTCTAGAAAAGATAATCCAGTGAACATACTAGCAGTATACATGTTAACATTATTTTCTTCTCCCACTCTCCCAAGGTGTATTCATTCATGTCTAAGAGTCTTGGTTTCCACTCAAGCCCAGATGGCTCACACGTTTAGAACATCTGTCCGGACCTGCCCCAGATCCACACTGCCTTCTGACCTCTACTTGAGTATCTCAAGGGTACCTTGACACAGATGATGGAACTGGTGATTTCCAAAATGGTCCTTCTACAGTGTTCTCATTTCATGCAACAGCCATACAATCCAAATACTTGTGTGTGTGTGGGGGGGGATGTATCTTTGGCACCTTCCACTTCCTGACAGCCCTCTTCCATCTGAAGCATACTTTTCGCATAATGACCACCATCTCTCACCCTCTCTCCATTGAACTATTACAATGGCCTTTCTCCCTGGCCTTTCCCAGGGTCAGACAGCCCTTTAGATTTGTTCTCAAGATCTTCTGAAATGCAAACCTGGTATGAAACACTCCAAGGGCTATGTGCTTTCAGGAGAAGACCACACTCCCCATGGTGGTCTGTCACGCCATGAGGGATCTGTCTGCCCTCCCTTAGTCTGAAGCTTCTTCTCCACTTGATTCTTCCTCGTTCCTTTCATTCCAGCCTCACTGGCCTGCTTTCACTTCTGCAAATATGCCAGGCGAACTCCTGAGTTGTTTTCACTGATGATGACTCTCTGTGCCTACAGCGGTATTTTCTTTCTTCATTGCAATTAATGCCCACCCTTTCTTGAGGATCTCAGCTCAGCTTCCTCAGACATCAAAACTGGACTCACCTACCAGGTCAACTGCTCTCATTCATTTTTCTATATTTCTATTTACCTTTCCTTTGTCTCACTAATCACAGCTGGGATTCCAGAAATATGGGTGGGATTCTTTTTCTTCCCCCCTCTCCTTCTCATGCATTCACTTATTTATATAAATAAATAGTAAGGGAGAAAGGAAAGAAGGAAGGAAGGAAGCCCTTTATTTACTTAGTTGTTCATTTGATTTTTCACCCAGGCCCCAGGGCTTAAACCCAGATCCTTGGGCTGTATGTGGTCCTCACACCAGCATCTTAGTCACCTGAGTCACAAAGGTTTGACTTATTTATTTTGATAATATCTATCCAACTAGCCCATAAGCTCCATTAAGACAGGGAATGTATAATTTTTTAATGCTCATCATTAACCCACAATGGATTCTGGGAAGATGATGGCTTCATTGAGCATTGCTTGCTCTTCACTTCCAACTCAGGTTAAACACATCTTTTTTGCTCAAGTCAAGGAGCTATTAGGAAGGTCCTCAGGTGAAGATGTGAAAGAGAGCAGTGTGGGGTACTTTATTGCTCTGAACAAGAACACTGGGACCAAAGCAAGAGAACCCTCGGGACAGGCAGGAAACAGCCCCTTGGTAGACTTGTCCCTCAATGATGGTAGGACCCTGGGGTGTACCTGATCAGCTGGCCTTTAGGAAGTATGAAGTGGGCTGAGTCTGGTCTACCTTAAAGCAGATGAAATGCTCCCTTTGGTGCCTCCTGAGGTAACAGTCATCTTGCTTACTATGACTGGACTGGCCCATGATGACTGAGATGTCTCTATTTCCCAAGCTCAGGGGGTCAGTTACAGTACCCAGCAGCAGGGTCTGCACCACAATGAACACAGACAAGCAAAGGAGTGAAGGTCGCCAAAAAAGCACTAAGCCAGAGAGAAAGAAAGCAAAAAGGTATCACAACAGTCCACCAACACAGGAGATCTGTGTTAGGGATCTGTCAGGGAGAGTAGAATAATAAAATGTATTTGAAGAGGTACAGTATGCCCTTAAGATTTCCTGGAACTAAAAAATAAAAAATGTGACTTTAAGTGAAAATATTGAGTAGATAAGTTGAAGGAAAGACTGATCAACAGGAGATTTCAAGAGCCATTAGGAGAAATGAGAAAGTAAGACATTATGAGATTGTGGGTAAAAGACCCAGAACATCTAACCTACGAATAACAGAAATTTCAGAGAGAGAAAGGAATAATAGGAGGAAAATAACTACAGAAGAGAAACCTTTTTTTTTTTTTTCAGAGAAGCATTCTGATTTTTAGAAAGATTCAAAATCTATAGAGTGAAAGTGCAGTGGCAGGGAGGGGGGAGATTGATAAGAATATATGTCATCTAGGCAGATGCTAATGGAATTCTCTGGGCTCTGAGATAAAGTATTTTATAATCTTCTGTAAAGAAATAGTTTGTTGTTAACAAAGGAAAAAGAATTAGACTGGTACAGGACTAAGAATGAAAAGGCAGAAAGCAATTAAGTAACACTCCTGCTCTCTGTAACAGGACAGCAGACTCAGCCCTGTTATCCACTCAGAGTATCACACATACCCAATCCGAGTGGGAGCCACAGGCAGGGTCAGGGTTACAACACCACCAAATGAACCAGCAGAGAGTATTCAAGAGAAGGAAAGACTAAATCAAGAGCAAGTAATGCTGAGATAAAAAAGGTGAAAGTGTGCCCTTTGTAACCACATGGTTGGAACTGGAGGGGATCATGTTAAGTGAAATCAACCAGAAGGTAAAAGAGAAGTACAGTATGGTTTCACTCATATGTGGAATATAAAGAAACAAAACAGACAGACCCTAGGAAAATTCACAGGACACAAGACAGTGGCCACCAGGTGGTGGGAGGGGGAAGAGAAGGAAGGAGGGAAAGGAACCAGAACCAGGTGTGGTGTGAAATGCACATAGACTGAGGTGTGATTTCAATATTCTAAAAAACACACAGCAATGCAACCAAAAGAAATAATAAAATTGCTTTTAAAAATTGAAATATTTCCTGAGAAAAGAAAAAGAAAAGAAAAACTTGCAACATCTAAAGAGTCAAATCAAAATGAATAGAGAGGCCATCTCTGAATGTGTAAGTGAGGTCTAAGGACTGTTAAACTAGAAGAGAAAGGTTGCAACAGAAACTCTAATAGTCTAAAAGTTAGAGGAGAGTGGAAGGAAATAGAATGCTCCCCAGACCTCCTCTGATGAGTGTAGGGATGAAGAGTGGTGAAACAAAGAGATCCCAGAGGGTTAATGTTATTGGGTGAAATGGGTGAGGGAAGAAGTAGGAGAAAGTGTCTTGTGGGATAAATATTTGATAATTTGCCTCATGGAAAAATAAAGTGACCTACTGATGATGATGTAAATATTAATAAAACAAAATAATAGTAGAACTTCCAAATTTAAAAACAAAGAAAAGAGAAATTAATAGCCTCTGGATTAAATCAATAAAATATTTTCTGCAAATATTAAATCTTACAGAAAAGAAGAAAAACAAAGTAGATAAGAAAATGTAATACGATGATGAGAGTAAAAACCAAGTATATAAATGATTAAATTAACACAAATGGACTGAATCATTTCAGCTAGTATATTAATTTAGGCTAAAGAAGGCTAATATTATTTGCAAAAATCAAGGACTAAGTCCTGGTGGCATGCGAGTGCATATGAGAAAGGACAGGGTATAAAACCACAAATATAGTGAAAAATTTTTTAAATTATATACAATCCTATGGAAAAACTAAGAATACAGAGAAAATTATTACTTTAAATGTGAATACCCCATAATAACTAATAAAATGTCCCCCAAATATAAGTTAGCAACATCAATGCAAAGAGAATTGAAAACTATAGTTGACTTTTACAAAACACTGCTAGAATTAATGATACGTTATTTAAAAAGCTAACATTAACTACAGACAAATATACAGAAATTGATGGCTTTTCTCAATACTACTAATAACTTAGAAATGGGAAAACGCTCAGTCACATTAGGAGAGAGTCTATAAAATACATAGGAATAATTTTTAATTCAGAAAATTATAAAATCTTATTGAGTAACATAAAACAATAGCTTAGTAAATAGACACATTTGATTACTATGACTCAATTTACTCTATATCCCAAAGCCTTACAAAGTGACTAGGCCTAGCAGGTTTATCAGAAATAAATATTAAATTATAAATATCATCAAACCCAGAAAAACTGACACTCAGAAAAACCCCACCTTTTTACTTTTTTATGACCTAAAAGCTTTCATCAAAACTTTAATAATTTTGCTAAGGAGGTTGAGTATTTTTATGTGTTTATTAAAATGATATTCTTTTTTCCATTTCATTAGTTTTTATACACTATTACAATAATTTCTCACTTTTGATTTATTTTCCTGGTTTATATTTATCTCTTATGTTATCTTTTAAATAGACTTACCTGTTATAAATGTCAACAGTATAGTTAGGTTTCGTTTTTCATCCCAATCAGAAAAGCATCACCTATGAGTCAGGAAAATTTTAATCATATTTACTTCTTGCCATAGTTGTATGTTTACTTTTAACTGTGTCATTTTGATCTATGCTTTACAAAGATGTTCTTAAATGTTTTCTTTGTCGGAAATAAACTGTCTTCTTAACTTCTAAACTTTTTAGCAGGCTCCAGCTCTACAGGGAAGTGATTATCTTTTCATTTTCCAAATCATTCTTGAATTCATTTTTGTATACATAAAATTCAGGAATAACAAAATTACACCTCCCGACTTCTTGAGGAATTTCAAGTGCTTAACTTTATGTTCCTTTATCTCACGTTTCCTAATCTATCTAGAAATAGTGCCCTAAAATATTATTTCTTAATTATTGTCTTCATATCTCTTTAAAGAAGTCTACCTTTTTTTTAACTTTTGTATTAAATTATCTTACATTTAAAGAATTATTTGAATGGAATTCTATATGCTTCATTTGAATAAATATGTATCATCAGTCATTTTTCACCAGGACTTCCACTTGTAAATCCTTACTTGGATTCCTTCTTTGACTTTGCCTCACCATAGGGTTGGCTTTCTGGACTTCCGGTTGGCCCAATGTCCAATTCATATGGCTCACATTGATTCAGGGAAGAAGCATGAAAATTTTTTTGCTGCTGTCTTTCCATTGGGCTCTACTTTTCTTAATCAGGTAAAGCTTGCACTGGGCACTCAATCCAGTTCACTCCATGAGTCTTGAAGATAAAAGCACTGCTACTTCCTAGTGCTTTTGAGACTTTCCATCTCTGCCGTGTATAATTTTTGTTCACAGCAACGATTGGAGAAGGGTAAAGAGAAACTTCTATTTTTTTGCCATCTTAACAAGAGAAATCATCTCATTTAATCTTCACAGTGACCCTGAAAAGTTGGTGGTAAAGCTATTTTACAATAAAGGAAATATATTCAAGTAGGTTAGATGACTGTCTAAAGATAGATTATATAGCTGATAAATGGTACACCCTGGCCCACCACAGTCTTTGGTCTTGGACCTCCAAGAAAAAAGAACTGTTGAATGAGTGAACAAATGAATAACCGACAATAAAATGAACTTAGACTATGTTCATTTTTGAAGTCACCTTTCTCATTTTTGACTAGATCCTTAACTTTCCACAGAAAATATAAGATATACAAGTTCGAAGGGACAAGCACAATAACCAGAATGATTCACTTCTATTAAAAGTGGGGTCAGATTTAAAGGAAATATATTCTCCAAGTATGAAAACTTATTGTAGGAAAATTGGAAAGGTCGGATCTTTGTTAAAAGACCAGAGGGTGAGGATTATGTTGACGGAAGCAGAAGTCAACAGCTTTGCATGATCTAATTACCTCTCTTACCCTAGATTTTAGCTACCACTGAGGTTTCCATTTGAAATATTTGCATTGCAGTGTGAGATCCTTTAGGATGATAACATATGGGAGGCCAAAGCAGCACAGATGCCCAAGGATTTAATGGTCAGCTGGAAACAATGGAAAGAAGAGTGGATACAGAGTTTCCACATTCTCCAAGCATATCTGAAGAATTCAGCATTGGCCCATTCCCCCCGACGTTTCTCCAGAGTATTTTCTTTCAGGGACTCCTCACATGGAAAAGTCTTGATCCACCCCCCTTGAAGGATAGCCAAATTCCTGAAAGGGAAAATAATTATCTGGTTGAAACATTAGAAGGGGGTCAAAGGCTTCTGGTGGCTTTGGCTGCTTTAGTTTTGCCCATTTTTTGAAGCCCCATCTTAGGCTGTGTCTAGATGGCCAAGAAGAGTTGGATCCAGGTCTAAAGCTCTGAGCTGAGCTGAATTACTGGAAGGCTCATCAATTTTGTGGTGGCAGCCTCCAGGTTCTCACCACATGCTGTGTATCTTTATAGATAACCCGCAGCAATTTGTTCTGACCTTATTTTTTATTGTTTAGTCTATTTCAGCTGCAATCATGCAGATATGAGCTTCTGAATGACTTCAAAGTGAACTGCATGCTTTGCAGCTTGAAAAAATAAAAGTCACTTCAATGTTAAAAATGAGCGTGAGAGATTTGGTCCCACAGGTAAAAGGCCCATTTTAAGTGGAGAGAACAATACCACAAGATACACCCACGTTTGATTTAATGTATAACTTTCATTTGCAGTTCATACAAAATTTAGTCTTTGGGTACTGAAAAAAAAAAAAAAAAGTGAAAAGTTCCATTTCCTTGCCTATGACCATTCTTTAAACATTTGAGGCCATATAGCCTATGTCCCTCAAGTCTTCCATTTCCCAACCTTCCTGCCAATATTCACAAATGTTTCTCATCTAAAAAGATGTCTGTTTCTAGATAACACAGCATCCTTCTGGCCCCCCTATGAATTTGCTCTATTTTAAAAAGGATTTTATGAAATGAGATACCTCTACTGATTGCAGATTTCCAGATACAGTATCACTGGGATGCAAGGAGGAAGGTTGTGGGAATTTTTGCTGGCTTTCTAGACTGTAAATTTTTACTAATGAAAGTAAAAAAAACAGCAGAATATAGGAAAGACCATAAACACTTGTTGACATCCAAACCGTGCCATTTATTATGAGAGTGGAGCCAGCAACCTCTCTAAATTTCTATTTACTCATCTATACAATGGGGACAATAACAGCATCTAGTACAGACTTACTATGATAACAAAATAAAGTTATATGTGTGAAGAGCTCATTTAACACATCAGGTAAATGTTCAGACAAAAAATATAAAAATTATTCTTATGCATTATCACAGCCTTTAGGTACTTTATATTTGGCCTCCTATAAAACCAATCTCTCTTGTATTAAATGCATACAGATCAGCTTACACACAGAAGTAAATTTTAACTTAGTATTATTTTATTTTATCAGGCTAGTTTTGGCCCATTTTCCAGTCTTCTCAGACATCTGAATCCTGGTTCTGGCAAATAATATATTAATAATTCTTCCTGTTTAGTATTATTTGCATATTCATTATGATGTAATGTCCCTATGTCTATTTTAGAGTCACTGGTAATCACATCATAAATCTAAAACAGACCTCAAAAGATCCCATATAGAGTTACACATTTTAATAAACAGTACTCATTGGGTTATCAACAATAAGACTTAATGATAAATCCATAATACTGTACTATTACATTATGTCTCTGTTTTACCTCATGTATATCCTTAAACACCATATCAAGATACAAGTATATTATACCTACTCAATTCTATTAAAAAATTGAAGCTAATGGTTTTGAATTGTTTTTCAAGATTCAAAGCAAGGTCTTATGGACCAATGAATTTTTCTAAATTTTTATGTCAGTTTTGCAATTTATTATAAACATATCAGGGCATTAATGACAAACACTTCAATCAAAGTTTCTCTTACTTACACATTTGGTTTAGCACTGAACTACTACCTTGCTAACCTTCAACCCCTTTATTGTCTTTCCCATCATCAGTTTACTTGCTAAATGAATTATTTCTTACTCATTCCCTGCATCCAAGTTGCCAAATAATGAAAGAGAACAACTATGCAATTGCACTGGCTATACTCAGTTATAATGAGGAATATCAAATAGGGACTGAACTTTCCCAAATGTCCCTACTATAATTGTGTAGTCAGTATGCTTTCTCACTGTACTGGATGATTTTTCTACCCCCTTTCTTCTGTAAAATCTTCCAGTCCACTCTTTCCCACTTACACTTAGGTAATAATAATCTTGCTTCATTCTTCATAAAGAAAGCATACACCATGCAATCAGATGAGAGAAAACTATGTTCTCTTCACCAAATGTGCTCAACCTCCTGCATGTGCCTCCACGGACTCTGCCTTTTTGTGTAAAGGAAGGCCAAGACATCAACTCATACCCTGCGTCGCATCTCTTCTAACATCATTACATACTAGTCTCATTCCCTTTCTCTTCTACTTCAACAGTTTCTTTCTTTCTATTGTCCGTTCATTCATATGCACATTAGCAACCATATTAAAACATACACGCTCCCTCTCTCTTAAATTTTCCACCCAAGAAATACCATTGTTATTTGTTTCTACTGTGAAACTCTTTGAGTTTTCCTCATTTTTTCCTTTCCCATCCTTTCCTCTATCTACCCGTGAGGTTTGCAATTTTGCTACTCTATACATAGAGGACTTATTAAGAGCACACGAGCTACATCTTACTATAGCAAATACTCACATCCCTGTTTTTATGTTAATTGGATTCAATTATATGTAGAATAAAGAGAAAAGGAACTTGAACTCATAGGTAACAGAAAATAGGATGCTGGCTGCTGCCAAAGACTGAAGGGTGGACAAAATGAGTGACTGGTGTCCAAGGGTACTGACTTCTGTTTGCAAAATAAATCCTGCGGATGTAATACACAACAGGTGAATATAATTAAGCATGCTGTATTGAATATCTGAAGGTGCTAAAAATGGTGTATCTTGAAAGTGCTTCTAACAAGAAAAAATTTGTAACTGTGCGGTGATGGGTGCAAACTCAACTTATCATAACAGCCATTTTGCAATATATACAAATACTGAATCATGGAGTACACCTAAAACAAATATAATTTTATATGCCAATGATATAGCAATTAAAAATTAAATTAAAAATGATAAAATATTTGGTTTCTCAGGGGGAAACAAAGAGTACAATCATTCCCAGCATGAAAATGAATCAATAATACAAAGACGTTACATTATCATAAATTAAGTCAAACCTGTGACATTAATACCATGTACTTAATAAGCAATGAATTATTTTTATCTTATAGAATATATTCCTAATTTCATGTAACTATGATTTAACAAGTGCCGTAAAACCAGAAATTACGATAAAAGTTAGTCAGAAATAAATCACAAAATCCCTTAAAACAAAACAGAACTCCCTTTAAAAACTTGTGTCGAATAGCAACTCAAAAAAGTTTTAAATAGCAACTCAAAACTGTAATTACACACTATTTATTAAACAAGCAAAATAATATAACATGCAACAATGAAACTCAGGACACGCAGCCAAAATTTTCTTTAGAGGTAAGATCACAGTCATGTGTGTCTTATTTTTAAAAAGAAGCAAAAGTACATGGTCAGCATTGAACTTAACAATATGGAAAATTATAGAATTTGACAAAGCAGAATAAAGGATATAATATAGGGAGGAACTAATTATGAAAAACTGAGTTATCGATAAATTCAAGCATCTGTTCACTAATGAATCAAACAATGAAACAGCTCTGTAAAAAGATAAAACCACCAAAGTTAGAAATTGGACATCAGATTTAACAGAAAGTTAACTTACTCAAGATATGCCAAGTATACTTCTATGATAGTATATTTATAAGTATTAATGATGGATACGTTTTCTAGAAATCCAGAATCAGTCATAAAATCCAAACTGACCAATATCCACAGGATAATTAAAAAAAAAAAAAAAACCTTTTCTTCCAAATAGTTCTAATCTCAGTTTTGTAAGTATTTATAAATTTTAAAGGAAGGTTTTTTTAAATAAAGGGCCTCTTAAAAAAAAAGGTTAATACATACTGTAAATATCTAAGAAATGAACATGCTTTGAAGGATTCCCTAGAATCCTTGATCTTCTTGATCTTCTCAAAGGGTTAGTTATCTTAAGGATGAAAGTTTTGGATATATTGCTATCAACCAATTTTAACTAAGAATAAAGTTGCAAAATTCCTAAAACAATATTAGGAAACAGAATGTAATGAAACTTTAAGACTCAGCCACCACTACCACATAAGGCTTCTCCTAAGAGCATTTTCTATAAGGAGTACTTCAGGAGATCATCTCAGAAGTCACAGAATTCTCTTCTATACTAGAAGTGCATTCTGGATATTTGCAATTTCAACATTTTGATATATTCCGAAATTTTCTCTTCCTTCTAAGTTCACTTGTGTTACTGCCTTCCCCTTAGGTGCTTGTGCTAGATACCCAGGTTGTTAACAATTGATGTCTCTTTCTTCCTACCTCCTTTCCAAATAATCAATCCTATCAGTGCAGCTGCCACTTAACTTGCTTTATTCCATCTCCGCTGCCTTTATCATAGTCCAGAGCACCATCAACCTTCACTACAAAAACTCCTAATTCCTGCACTTGTTCTATTCCTACTTACCATTTGGCAGCCACAACTAACCCCATTCAATGACTCCCTCTTACATTAAAATAAAGACTAAAACTTACCATGGCTTACAGGGTTGTAAATGACCTACCCCTAGTTCTTGGTCACTAGACTCTAGCTACAGTTATATGAACACACAAAGCTTCTTTCTATTATGTTCACTCTATCTGAAACAATGTTCTCTTTTTCTCTATCTCGTCTAGTCAACACATAATTCTAGGGTTCATTTTAACCTTCTCCGAATTCCCAAAATGGACAGGTCATCCATTATCAATTCTCATAGAAGCTGCAACTAACAGTTGTAATTTAGTATTTATTGTTTGCTCTCATTCTCCCTCGCTATATTTTACATTCCATGAGAGTAAAGGGTATGTTTCTCTTGTTCACAGAACCTAAATACAATCAATACCTGGCACGCAGAATGTGCTTAGTAAATAATTGCGAATGAAGGAATAAAAGACTGATGTAATCACTGATGGCTGATTAGCTTAATATCTTTCATTTCTTTGAAATACTTTTTCTAGTCTTTCAATATCATTCTCAGAGATCAGTGCAACAATCTTAATTAGAGGCTAGTTGGTGCCCATTGACACAACCTGATTATCATGATTCACTGTCAAAGGTACAAGTTTCTTTCACTTGAGTTAATTTGATATTCAATCTATAACATTTCATTTTCTTGAAGAAAAGAGAAAATGATAATAAGAGTGAATGGACAATATTTTAAATGGAAAAAATTAAATTTAAGAGCACTGCAAAATACATTTACTGTAAGTGTAGCTACAGAACTGGCTGAGTCATCATCAGTCCTGCATGTCTCTGGCTGCCAGTGGCCATGGCGCCAGGTCCATGTCAGCATTAATCACAATCACAATGAAAGAGTATGAGCTGGGGTTGTAACTACAGGCTCTTACTTATGATAAAAAAGATCATAAAGAGGGCAAGTGAGACATCCTTGCTCACACCCAAATGCTAAGATAATCTGAGATCACATGAATTAAGCTCTGTAAATGAAAAATGGAAAATTTGGGGTGATTTGTTAGTGAAAACTTGATCTCTTGGCTTCTGGACGGACTTTGCTTCTGGCCCCCTTTCCTCAGCCTTTCCTATTTCCTCCCTGAAACAGGAGAAAACCTGACTGATTCGATTGGTGTGTTATACAAGAGAAATTGAGCAAGCTTATGCTGGCGGAACACATGCCTTCTCTCCCATTCCAAGATGTTCTGGTGAGCTCTGCCCTGTAGTCCTGTGGTTGCTCAGCTGGGGCTGTGACTACTGGAGGCCAAACTATTGGCAATGACATTCAGCCAGGGATCTAGATCTGTTTGTTTTCTGTGCTTTTCAAAACAGCAACTGCAGCAACCAATTTTAAGGAGAGAGGCGACAAGGCTGTGATGTACTGGCCTCAAAACTCATACAGAAAGGGATGGCTTTGGTTTCAGATGGGTTAAACAGGAAATGGCAGAAGGCCCTCCAAGTGAAAATGCCCAGTAGGCAGTTGGAGATGTGGGACTGGTGTGTCAGGACCATAAATAATAACCATAATGCATGTGGCTGTGATGCTGGGTGCCATGTGAATTTGTTTATTTTGTTTTAATAGAGCTTATTAGCTTTGTTTTTTCCCATAGGAGGGCCAGCCAAACAGCCACAGGTCATGTGTCTACTTGGGCATAACCAGCAGCAGGCAAATTAGCCAATATGACAATATCATTAAAAGAAGTTGTTGTTGCAATCCAAACTTCATTTAGCCCAAAGCAATGAAAGACTTTAGAAGGGAATAAAAGGCAACTGGTGAAGAAAGCAGAGAGAGAACCGCAATTATTTTCAGTCTGTCTCATTTATTAGGTCAGAAGAGGTTATGGTAACGATCTGCTCGGGCTCAGCATTTCCAAACTCCGAGGAATAAATGTAGGGTGGCCATCCGCCCTCCATGCCAGGCCTTCAGCACATGATTGGAAGAAAATGCTGCCTGGTACGCATCAACCTGATCTTTCTTCCTTCAACATTTGTTATGTTTAACTATCATCTTAAGTGGGATCTTTCACTTGAGTTCAGGAAGAACTTGTAATAATTTTTAGGTGAATAAAAAAGAACAATTTATTTTATAAGTTCTCAAGAATAAGGCTGAGAAGGGACTGTCAATAGGGAGTTGACAGGACAGCTAATCATAGAGGGCAGAGTTATTGCTCAAGAAGTCAAGCTAAGGGCTCATGTTGGCCCCCAAACACATAGAGAGAGTTCAATCAATCACTGTGAGAATCTAGTGTTGAGGGTGAGAATGTCTACAAAGGTATCAGTAATGAGGTACTGATAAAAAGAGTAGGACATATGAGAATTTTAAGAGAATGAAAGTGATGATTGGAATGGCTGTGGTAGTAATCTGGGTCATTAGACAGTGGCTACCTGAAATTAGCCTTTCGAATTATTTTTAAATGGTTACTTGTTGATATTATTGTGATTTTAATCATGTCAAGTTATTTCAAAGTCAATTCCTTGAACTCATTTTAGAAAGTTTTGAAGCAGTCTTTAGTCACCCGGAAAAATAGGTCTCTTATGATGTTGCTCTGCTGAGGCTACAAAAAGATACCCTGGGGTTTCGGGGAAGTTTGTGAATCAGGCCTCTGACCCCCTGAACTTGCCCAGTTAACCAGCATGAACTCCAGTCTAGCTCGGGCACACCTCCATGGTCCCCCTCCTTCAGTGTTTCCAGGGTGGGCGGTAACATGCAAACTGATGGACCCCAATCCATTCACACACATCTGTCTTCTTGCTGCAAAATGTTAAAAACCTGATCTATGGCACAGCCTTGTGACTTAGGCAGCTGAGATACTGGTGTGCAGACCACACATAGCCAAAGGATCCAGGTTCGTGACCCAGGACCAGGATGAAAAACCAAAATAAACAACTAAATAAATAAAGATGCTCTTTCTTCCTTCTCTCTCTTAAAAAAAAGACTGGGGCTGGTGGGGAGACTTAGTCTGCAGGGTTTGGGGTATTCAGCAATTTTTTTGAGGAAATCATACTAGGGGCACTCAATTTTCAGTACAGTGTATGTAACCGATTCTTCAAAGAAAAAGAATCAAATTGAAAAAAAATCAACCATTCAACAGCAACCCCTGTCTGTGGGAAAGAGCAGAAGCATTTAAGGAGACAGATAGTGATAACAATGGTGATGCTTCCATCACCAGGGTTCTATTCTCCAAACCTTCTCAAGTACGGTTGTCTCAGTCTTCCTGCTTTCACCACTTGACTCTTTTCTACTCATCATCCTTACAAACTTGACTCTCACATTCCAGCTCTGAGTCTTCTCCAGGTAACATTAGTTACATTTTAGTAATGCAAGTGATTTGCTCTTCTGTATTCCCAAAATACCTTATTATATATCCTTTCCATTGAGCTAGGACCACCTTCTCTTTATGGGATGTACTTCTCTAAGAGTTGGTAAACAGATAATGTCAGAATTGATTTATAGCAAATCCTGCCATGCATGTTCTACAATGGACTCATCAAAATGGTAGAGATTTTAAGATACACACTCAGTCTCCAGCCTTCTAGTAAGGAAAACCTCCACATGCCTGGTGTCTTTGTAAACAATAATAGAAGGTGGGATAGATTACGTATCTGGTGACACAACTTATCATTCTGTATAATAGCTCTATGGTCTTCATTTATTGATTTATTGGATTAATAAACATTTTTAAGAGGCTCTGTGCCAGGTATTGTGCCCAGGGCGAGGGACGCATGTTTTTAAGACAGACAAGATCCCTGTTCTCAGAGAGATTATTCTTGGGCACAAAGTACACAGACTGAACGCAAACGGAGTGCTGAGGCACCAGCAATCATTTATTTAGACTTCATTGTCAAGTAAATCCCAATATCCCAATGACATTTCCCTCTCCCTACTAAAAGAAAACAAAAAGCAGACATCTGTTTTATTCCAGTAAGTTTCATCATTTTAACAATGACTCAAAGGGCTGAAAATAATTCATAAGTCAGATAAAGGAAATCTTTACAAAGCTCCGAGTGGTTTTAAAAACTTGCTGTTTAAAAATGTACAATACAAAGGAGTTTTTGACCAGACAGCTGTTTCAAAGAACAATGATTTCATGTTTTAAGACTAAAATTGAGATGTCTTTGCCTTCCAGGATAGCTCAGCAGCTGTGGAGATTATTTCACTTCTCTTTCTTTCACATGTTGCTGGCTTTAATTTTAAGGGGAGGGGATATAAAAGAGAAAATTGTATGCAACACAGAACAAAACCTATTGCAAAACAAGCAATTGCACATTTTTAACCACAAGGAAAACACAAAGGCAACCCCAAATCTCTTTTTAGCAGAGGAAGGAGAGAGCAGAGCACTTTCCTAGTGAAATTTACTTCTTTCCTGGCTAAACTTAGCAGATGTTCCCCCTAAATCTCAATAAAGTCAACACAGACTTGGTTTTTCTATGAGAATACAAAGGAGTGACTAAAAGGGTTTCAGGAAAGAGCAATGGAGGATCAGTAATAAAGGAAGGACAGAAGGTAATAGCTGCCTTGTTCTCTTCATTGATCAAGTCCTGCCTGGTTCTGGGACCCAGCTCAGAGATGGGGCAGATCCGTGTGCACAGGAGGCAGTCTCCAGGAGACCACGTGGAGACAGATGAGGTGAAAAGCCAGTGCAGGGGGCCGTTGTCAAGCTCAAACTAGCAGGCAAACACTGTTTGCAACAGCACGCAGCTCCTGATGCTTTGGCTAGCGCTTATTGCCACTGAGTCACTGATGGAGAGGAAACTGACAATGTGCCACAGAGATAGGAAAGAATATTCTGATCATTAAACCAGCCTCTGGTGGCTAGCAAGGATCGAAGGTGGCTGGAATGGGAAGGAAGCTCTTGGAATGATGCCACACTGCTGGAGCTGTGTGGGAAAAACCAGGTCTGACCCAAAATGTCAGTCCCCTAAGTTGCCCAGGGATTTGGTTGGAGAGCTGGATTTTTCTTCTCCTGCCATATGAGGACACATGTGTGTTTCCTCTGGAGGTTTAGTCACCAGACAAGAATAATGAACTCTATCTGCATGTAAGGAATTTGAGGCTATCTCCAAATAGAGTGAAGCCTACTACCCTAGTGGTCTAAGCAAAGATGCTTCTGGATAAAGTCAGAGTGGCTTTTAAGTATGTGAAGCCAGTGAACAGTTACATCTCATCCAGAATGTCTTATTTCCTATCGAAATTCCCACCAACTCTATTTCTGGAAGATTCAGTCTTTTGAGTCTTGAGAGCTCTAGGGTTCTATAGGAATCCATGAGATGTGATAGATAGAGCATGGACTTTGGAATGAGGTAGAGACATTCAATAATGTGTTTGTTTGACTCAGGGTCAAAGCATTCAAGTTCTCAGAGTCTTGATGTCCTTGTAACTAAATGAAGATAGCACTATTTAAGAGGGTTTTTACAGATCTGAAGAATATATGCAAAACATTTAGCATGGTGCCTGGTTAGCAATTACTAGCAAGATGCAAATGTTCCTGGAGAAAGTTATTAGCTCACAATTTCCAAATGATGCAACTAAACAGAGAAGGCAAGATTAGAGAGGAAAGTGGACAGAATGAGCACTTGTGAGGACAAGTGTGGACAAAATCGATGACAAATCCCAGCTCTTCCATAGCCCATCCTGAGCTGGGTAAAGGCACTGTGATAAAGTCAGGAGAGCAAGCACAATTTCATCTTGTGAATCTGCTTTAGATATGGTCTTGTCAGGAGGTGAAATATGACATCTACTACTAAAGGCCAAACTTCTCGTAATTAAATAAAACAAATGACAATCACTTATATTAATATAAGAGCTATTTGCAGAGTATATTGTACTGCTAAACAAGTATTAATCAACACTTAACAGTTTTAAACCCCTTTGTGGAGACAAAGACATGAACTAGAGAATATCTTCTAGATCAACTCATGCTTACATTGAAGAAAATGGGATATGGACACACAGGCTACCTAATCTCTGCATGGGGTGCATTTTCCTGGGGACATCTTCTTGAGATTGCCATTTAGGGTGATTAATTTGTGAGCAATAGAAAAAAAGAAGCTAATTTTAAGTAGACAATTATTCTGGAATCCTGTTGCTCCTCTTGGAACATCCCAACAACTTTACAGACACCTACTCATGTTTTTCATGTCCCCTCCTGACCATTCATTAGAAATACAGTTCTCTCCAAACAACGGTCAGCTCCCATCTAATCATCTGGGGTAGTTCCTTGTTTACTAGCTTCAAAGCACTTTCAGATAGCTTCAAAAATTCTCACAATTTATTTCTTCTAACACATTCTCTCTCACCGTCATCACAGAAGCACAGAAAATTTTTATCATGTTCAATTTTCAGAACTTCTAGTTATACACAGCATCTTTCTATCAAAGCAAAAGTTGCCGTTCCCTGAACATAATTTTCTGTCAATATTCCTCATATTCCAGTCTTCACATATGGACTTCTACTTCAATACGGTCTTTTCCTTCATACACAGAAATATTTCAGGGTAACTTAATAATGTTTGGTTTAAACTATTCCTTTCTTCTTTGTGGAAAGACACCATTAATTTTCATTTTTGAGTTATAGTGACCTGTCTTTTATGTTTTTCAGGAATGGTTTGATTTTTTCCTCCTAATATTAACCTGGAGTCTCTTTAGATGGTCTCCTCAACATTTCAGAAAATAAAATGATAATATAAAAGTGAATTACAAAGTATAAAGTGCTATGTAATTAGTGCAGATTTTTTATAACCTTATAGAACATGCAGTTACCATTAAATAAATGTTGACTGAAGCTAATAATGAAGAAAAAACTCTAGCAAGCAGAAAATTTAAGAGTATTATTAAGCAGTGCCAAATTCACTCACTCACTCATTTCTGAATAACTATTATATGTCAGGCACTGTGCTGGGCATTGAGGATTCAGCAAGGAGCCAGTGAGATTAAATTATTGCCTTCATAGAACTGATACTTACATGGAAAAGAATAAAATAAAAAAATAAATAAAATATCAAAAAAAGATTAAGTGTCATGAGCAAAATAGAGCATAAGGGGACAGAATAATGAAGTATCTCTTGAGAGGGTGGCCATGAATGAGATGATGACATTGAAAAAAGACAGGAAGTGAGGAGGGGGCACAAGTCATAAGACCTGAGGAAGAACACTCCTGGCAAATCTAAAGACCCTCAGACCTGAACAGGGTCAGCATATTTAAGAAACGAGAACACCACAGTGATGGAGCAGGGTGAGCAGGGAGAGTGGTTGGAAATGAGCTCAGAGAACTAAATAGCCAGATCACAGAGAGGATCACAGGCCAGGAAAAAGGGTTTTGTTTTGGTTTTTTTTTCTGAATGTGATGGAAAGACACTGAAGGAATTTAAGCAAAAGTGTTCGAGGGGACCTGATTAATTTCTTTTGAAGTATCTCTCTGATTGCTGAGTGAATGGCATGCTAACTGCAGTGTGATAAGAGCAGAAAGAGATCAAGGAGGAGGCTTCAGAGTCCAGGCCAGAGATGATTAGTCTGTAGAAAAAGGGTGGTAAGAAGTGGTCAAATTCTAAATAACTATAATCTATCCATCCATTTACCCATCATCTATCTCTATCCTTTCCATTCATCTATCCATCCATCCAACCATCCATCCATCTCTACCCCCATCTATCCATGCATCACCTATTTATCTCTATCCCCATCCACCCATTGTTTATCTCTATTTATATCCCTCCATCATCTATCTTTATCTACTCTCATCCGTCCAGCATCTACCATCTATTACCATCCATCCATTTTTCCATTCATCCATCCATCCATCCATCCATCCATCCATCAACTACCTATCTACCTAATCATAGATAGATAAAGATATACTTAGAAGAATCATCATATTTTTCTGAGGAACCGGTTGCAGAAAGTGATGGTTACAGAGGAATCATGAATCACTGGTGATGCCTAAATTTCTGGCATGAGCATCTAGGAACTTGAAAGAGGAGCATATCTGTGGGGAGATCAGGAGTTTAATTCTCAACTGGGGTAGGCAGGTAGTAGATCAGATGCAAATGTGAGCTACAGAGAAAGGACCGAGTTAGATGTGTACATTTAAAATCATCAGCAGATAGATGACACAGTGATAGTGGTGACTGAGACATTCCAGAGCTCACTGAAGATCAAGACTGATGACATTTGACGACAGCAATGTAAATGGACAAAGGTCATGAATTTGCTATTTGTGTTGATGTGGCAATTATTTGAACTCAAATACCCACACACTCTACTGTGCATGTACAGAGACACAAAGGGCCCTAAATAGGGTGTTATGCTAATCTACTATCCAGAGTTACTCAATCAGATAATTTTTTACATTTGTATATTTTAAATGAATAAGCTTTTACTGTAAATATCAGTATATTGAAAGGAATTTAAAATGCCCCCAATTATTTTTCTATCCAATCCCAAATGATTATTCTCCAGTTCTCTTGTGAATGAACTATACCCTCCAGAGTTGATGAAACATCAATCCCTTTTCTCGACACGCACACCTGTTCATCCCTTCACTGGCAGGAGAAAAATGACATGCAGTCCGTCTGGCAGGATAATCTTATAAAACCAGATTGTTAGTGAAAATAAAGCAAATTTCAGCAACAAGAAGACTGGCCTGCATTCCCGGGTTAAGCATGAGGGGACTGATCTCACAGCCCAGGAAGTCACTGTGCTAACAGAAACAATCAGAGAAAGAAAATGTTAACCTCAGAATTAAGTCAATCAGTCCAGTCTGCTGGGTTCTTCCCCGTCAGCAGGGGGTTTACTAGGGAAACACACAGGACTTTAAAGGCAGTGAGGCCCATGGTGCAGTGTGACACAGGCTGTGGTATGCTTGGGCAATAAGTCACATGCTGATCTCCTGATTTCAGCTGAAGGAAGGATAAAGCAGCCTGTTTAGGAAGAAAAGGGCTAATGAATCCCAGAAACTTGCCTTCCCTTCCACTGCTTGTCAGAGTGAACAGCAAACGTTTCCCCGAAGGCAACTGTATTTGTTACCTGTTATGAAACACTGATGGCAACGTCCATCTCTGCAAAGGGGCTATAAATCATGAATTATGATAAAAACATAGGGAACATTGACCCTGAGCAGGGAAAGGGTGATTTATACATCTAAAGAAAACAGACTACACACACACACACACACATCATATATACACAAATATATATTTATAAACATTTATATTAAGATAATGTATATTTATATACAAAGACATGAAAATGTTTTTAATCATGATATTTATTATTTTGTTCACAATGCTATTATTCATTTTGGTCTATATTTCACACCACACCTACCACCAGAGTTTCAATGTCTTATACCTTTTTTTCTCTTTCCTTCCCTCCCCCCTCACATCCACTTGGCAGTGATCATCTTGTGTACTGTAAATTTTTGCTGGGTTTATCTGTTTATTTGTGACATTTCTCTCTATTTTTTTTAAAGAAAAGGTACAGGTAGGAATGAAGGTGAGTAGGCAGGAGGGCAGGAGGACAGAGGAAGAAGAAGCATCTTTATTTTATTTTTATTTAGTTGTTCACATTGGTTGCTCCCTCCCTCCTGCACCTCCAGGCCTGAACTTGAACCCAGGGGTATGTGACTTGCTCCTAGGGTGATTGACTGCTCCACCAGGACATGCCTATTTGTTTGATTTCATTTCATTATATTCCATGTATTACTGAAATCATCCTGTATTGTATTTTTTCTTTTTCTTGGCTATTATGAAGTGTTATGAACATAGGGGTGCAGGTAATTTTCTGGTTAGAGATTTTGTGTCCTCTGAGTATATGCACAAGAGTGAGATTGCTGTATCAATTGGTAGATCTATCTTTATTTTTTTGAGGAGTCTCCATACTGCCTTCCAAATTTCCATTCCTAATTTCTATTCCCACAAACAATGTAGGCGAACTCCTATTTTTTTCACATTCCCTCCAACACCTACTATTTCCATCCTTTTTGATATAGGCCACTGTCACTGGTATGAGGTGATATCTCAGTGCAGTGTTTATTTGCATTTCTCTGATGATGAGTGATGCACAACATTATTTCAGGTGTCTGTAGGTGGTCTGTGTGTCCTCTTTAGACAGGAGTGGGTCATTTGCCTTTTTATTATTATGGTGTGAGCTCTTTATGTATTTAGAGATTAAGCTCTTAGATGATGCATGCTGTGTGAACATCTTCTTCAGTTCCATAAGTTGTATTTGTGTTCTAGTGACAGTTTCTTTTGCTGTGCAGAAGATTTTCTGCTTATTGCAGTCCCAATTGTCTAGTATTACTTTAGCCTCTTTTGTCATAGTTGTCCCTTTCCCAAAAATCTCTTTGAGGTTGAGGTCATATTTTCTTCTAAGTATTTTATGGTTTTGGGTCTTATGTCCAGGTCTTTGATACATCTTGAATTAACTTCTGTGTGTGATGATAATGAACAATCTAATGTTCCTTCCTTCCTTTCTTTCTTGCAGATGTCTTGCCAGTATTCCTAACAGTATTTGTTCAATAGACTTGTTATTCTCTTGGCACCTTTGTCATGAATTAACTGTCCATATAGGTGTGGCCTTATTTCTGGGTTCTCAGTTTGATTCAACTGATCAGTGTGTCTGTTTTTGTTTCAGTACCATAGTGTTTTGATGAAGATCACTTTGCAGTATAGTTTGAGGTCAGGTAGTGTGATTCTTCCACTGTTATTTTTTTCTCTTAAGATAGCTTTGGCTATTTGAGGCCTTTCATGATTCCATACAAACTTCAGTATTGTTTCTTACATTTCCCTAAAAAAATTCTGGAATGTTGATGGGAATTGCATTAAATCTATATATTGCTTTGGGTAGAATGGCCATTTTTATTATGTCGATTCTTCCAATCCATGAACATAGAATGTTTTTCCATCTTTTTGTGTCTCCTTCCATTTCTTTTGTTAAAATCCTATAGCTCTCATTATAGAGGTATTTGAAGCCCTTTGTTAAGTTTATTTACAGGTGTTTGATCTTTCTTGGTGCTATTATAAATGAGATTTCTTTTTCCTTTACTTTATTGTTTGCATATAGGAATGCTACTGAATTTTTGTGTGTTGATTTTATATCTTGCCACTTTTGCTGTATTTATTGTCTCCAGTTTTTACCATGGATTCTAGTTTTATTTCATCTTTTCCAGCTTGAATTTCTTTAATATACTTTTCTTGCCTTATGGCTCTGGACAAGACTTCTAGAACTATGTTCAGTAGTAGTAGTGATAGTGGGCAACCTTGTATTGCTCCATATCTTAGGAGAAAAGCTCTCAGTTTTTCACCATTGATTATTATCTTGATTGCAGGTTTGTCATATATTGCTTTCATTATGTTGAGGCATGTGCCTTCTATTCCTATTTTGGTGATGGGTTTTTTTTTAATCATAAATGGGTACTGAATGATGTCAGATGCTTTTTCTGCATCTATTGAGATGATCATATTGATGTGGTATATCACATTGATTGATTTGCTTCTCTGGAATAAATCCCACTTGATTGTGGTATATAATTTTTTATGCGCTGTATTTATATATAAATATTTATATGTAAATATAGATGTATACATATTTATATATAATTTAAGATCTGTACATGTATACATAAATATTTGTATCTAAATACATGTATAGATATACTAAATATTAATTAGAAGAAAATTAGATTTAGTTGAAAATAATGATAAAATCGTTTTAGTGACAAATTATGTTACAGAATTTACAAATTCTTGTTTTAGAAATACTCATTTGGGTGGAAGCCTTAGATCCTTCCCCTTTAGAAGAGGACTTGAGAGTAGGTGAAATCTCTGTATTACTGGTGGTAGGGTAACTCTCTATAGTCACATCTGCCTTCCCACGCACGCTTCTCAGACATCAACACACTTCCATCATCTTCATCACCTTTTCAACCCTAAGCTATTTGATGCTCTCTCATGGATACTGTCTTCATCAGCATCAGCACACAAAAAAGGCAATGGTAGATTTTAGGGGGTGAATAGAAGAAAACGAATGACATGGCTAGTGACTGTTTTCACCCTTGGCTTTAAGAAGTGTAGGGACCATGTGAAGATCTAATTTGGTAATCAGTGGATGCTTGTTTCCTCAAAACTAAGAGAGGCAACCAAAGGTTCCCTTATGTAGTGAGTATCCCCACCATAGTCTGAAAATAAACCTTAAATTAAATTCACCACTGAATCCTTAGATCATGTATTGCCTAACAGCTTCTGTTCCCAAAGTACTGAGTAGAAATTCCAGGAGTTCCCAAGACCCTTTCAGGAGGTTCTCCAGGTCAAAACTATTTTCATAATAATTTTTTTAAAGGAAGGTACAAGCAAGGATGAAAATAACTAAGCAGGCAGGCAGGATGAGAAAAGAAGGAGCATTTCATTTATTTTTATTTAGTTGTTCACACTGATTGTTCCCCTCCCCTGCTCACCCTCTCCTGACCCAGGAGTTGAACCCAGGGGTGTGTGGCCTGCTCTCCATTGGACGAGCAGGCCACTTTACTAGGGGACACTTCATAATAATAATTTGGTTTTGTTCATTTTCATTCTATTATGAATGCACTGAGGAGTTTTCTAGAAGCTATATTGCATGCAATGATTTCATCACTTGGGTAGTTAACAGAAGGAAAGCCTGTGTACTCTCATGTTTTCTAGAATTTTCAAATTGACCATGTGCATTTTCTGAGGCCAACTCATTTGTTCTCAGTATTTCTACAGTTCTCTTAATAGTTATCTTTAATTATATTTGCTCTAGTTTTAGAGCATTATGATCCAATAAATGGTTATTTTGAGTGTGTTCCTGCCTATGTGGAAACACGCAAATGTAAACACTTAGTCTTATTTTGCAATACTCAGAATTTTCCCCCTGAACTTACGATTTTTATGTAAAATATGTTATTTTAGAATTTGGTATCTTTTTCCTAAAATAAAAGAAAATGTACTAATATACTTCTTGTGTTTAAAAACAAATCATGGGCTTCAAAAAAAGAGATTCAAAGATCAGTTTTCTTAGCCTTTTGCTGCAGTGGCTACATCTAAAGAGGCTGACAGAGATTAACACGAATATGTCAGCTTTGTGTAAATAATGTCTCAATAAAATTGGACAAAAAGAGACTGACATGTCAGAAAGTACTCTACTCCTAGATGAAAAAAAAAAAAAAACCTAATGCAAAAGAAAAAAAAAATAGGGCAAAACTCTAAGTACAAAACAGAAATAGGACAAAAGCTATTCCTTTACCTTGGTTTTAGAGTTGTTTATAATTTACCTTATTGTTTTTGCAACTGAATCCTTTTGAATAGCATTACAGTAAATTATGGCATCATTTGATAGCAATCATTGAACATTTAAAGGAAAAATAATCACACATTTTAAACACAGGCATGATGTGCTCTTTGAAAGCCAAATACTGTTTGTGAGAGTTTTGCAAAATAGAAATGAAAAGGTCCTTAAAGTATTTTACAGGATGACTGGAGAAGTGCATTCTGTAACTAAGAGATTAAAAAAAGCTTTCTATATTTGGCATTGCTGATTACCCGCTGGATAAAAATCAGTAAAAAGAAATTACCGTCACTGTCTGATGATAGAGTAACCTGTCTCATTAAAGATTTAGTTACTGGTATGCCTTGATGGAATAATGGTTGTGTCCTCTTCCTCTGGCCTAGTTCAGTCCACATACATCCCAAGGACCTGGGTTTGTGTACAGGGTTGGGTGGGACAACCAAGATGAATAGCTAAATAAAGTAAATAAAATGTTTCTTTCTCCTGGCTCTCTCTTTCTGCCTGACTGCTCACCTTCATTCCAGCCTGTACCTTTTTTAGGAGGGAGGGAGGGAAGGATGGTAGATTTACTTACCTGAAGCATTAGTTGAAAATCTCATCTGCATAATTATACTTTTATCTTAAAGTGGACAAATATAGAGTATGACTATACAATTATTTTAATTCTATTTGTCCAGTGTCAGTACCAACTAATCCTCACAGATCTTCATTTATACTAACACGTCTCAACAAACACAGGTGTTCTGAAATGGTCAAAGTACAGAAAGACATTTCTGAAGCTGGCAGTTTATCTTGCAATGAATGTGTTAACACTGGCACTGATGATGCAAAAGCAAGGTGGCTATCCTAGCATCAATGAGGACACATTATCATTGTCTCAAGCAAAGCACATTTGAACTATAAGCTGGAGTACCTTCTTTTTTTCACCCATCATTTTTACTTGAAAGTTCAATTGATAGTCAAAGTATCATAATAAAAAATTCAGTTTGGGGGCAGAAATTTTTTCAAAAATAAACCTGTCATTTAAAAATGACAGTGTTTGTGAGCAATGTTAAAATTTGGTCTTAGAATCCCCCATCATAGGTTTACCAGCTTCCTTCTTTCTGATGAGATTGGTAATGGTATTCATGAATGTGATTCTTAAATACTGTGCAATGAAATGTATCAATACTGGGTAGATGCATATAAATCAATTAGCCAGTATTTCCCAAATGAGAACTATATGGTGTTACACAATCATGTGCAAGTAACAGATCCATTTAAAGTGTATGATAAACCAATTGACTGATATGAAAGACTGAGAAGTTCATTCTATGGCTGCAGATTCCACATTGCAACAATTTTTTTGGAAACTATCACTTGTCAAGTTTTGGTAAGATACCAAAGCAGAAAATCCACAGTTATCTGGAAAGGTTATTAAAATACTCTTCCTTTTTCCAGCTACACATCTGAGTGAGATCAAATATTCTTCATATACTTCAACCAAAACAACATATTGCAACAGATTGAAAGCAGAAGCAGATAGGAAGAAACCAGCTGTCTCCCATTAAAGCCACACATTAAAGAGATTTGCAAAGTTGTAAAAGAAAAAAATGTCACTTGTCTCATTGATATTTAAAATTATATTTTCCCATAAAACATATTATGCTAATATAAAATGGACTTATTGTTATTTTACATGATTTAATAAATGAATATTTTTAAATTTCTAACAATGGATATTAATCAGTGGTGTGTTGATAAATGTTTAACAACTAGCTTTCTGGAAAATAAAAATAAGCTGTGGTTTGTAGTATTTGCCAATTTCCATGGTATAAATACTCTCAATAGGGCCAATTTCAAGTAACAATGTGAAGTCACCTGGCTCCCAAAATTCCTGATAAAATCCACACAATCCACATACACAAAAGGTCTTTGAAGTTGTCAACAATCTTTTAAGAGTGGAAAGAGGTCCCCACAACCAAAGTGTTTTGAGAGTCATTAACATAGATCTTATGTGGCCCATTTATTTTTGACTTTACAGCATAACCATCAAAATGCAGAACTATTTAAACCACTTGAGAGCACTGACAGACCTGCCAAGTTACAACCATTTATCTATTTTCTAAAGTATAATTGTTCTGCAGTATTAAAATGAGTCTGGGTTAACACTTACTAGCAGACCATGCATCACTCATTCTTTGACCTGTGAGGGGTTTCCAAGCATAAAGTGAGTTTGGGTTTTAACCAACACTGTGTTTGAAGAATAAAAACTACTCTGCATTTTTTGAAAACTGTTCTCCTGTGTGGACAGTATTTTCCTTAGAGTCTAAGAAATAAACATAGGCATTTTCAAAATTCGAAAAGGAAAAGAAAGAGGAAAAACATGCTCCGGTTTGGCTCTGCAAATATTTTCTTTATGAAACTATGCATCTGCTCAGAGTTAGCTGTAGAGTGTGACTAACATTTTCTACCAAGGCTTTTGCTCTGTCAGTTCCCTCTACGAAGGCTGTGTGTGTTAATTAAAATTAATTGCACATGCCAGTGCATAGTTTGTCTCTGAATGTAGCAAATCGAAGCAGAATAATATAATTTATATGCAAAGTATATAATTAAAACTTTCACAATATTTTCTCGCAGCAGGTATAGTCACTAAGGACATTCTTTATGGGTGAGTTGGTTCCACAGTAAATCAACTGAGGAAAAATAAAAAGATATTACATATGCAATGTTAGGTCACACAAAGATTCCTGATTGGTGAATTGATATAGTAAAAAGTCAGGCTTATAACTAGTATTCTTCAATGTATGATTTGAGGTAGCTTAGCAATCTTCAGATTGCTTCATAGATCCATGTGTTACATTTAAAGGCAGTATTTTCCTTTCCAGACTCAAGAACTTCTAGGCAAGGTATTACTGTTTTAGTACTAAGTCAGGACACTACACGGCCCCACTGGTAATAGTGGAAAACCCTGTGTCTGCCAGAGAGTGACACTGTTCAATGTTACTGATTTAAACAGCAACAGATTTGAATAACGATCCTCTTTGGACTTTCTCTGTTTGTTCTCCTAGCTGATATAAGTTTTTTCCTTCTACATCCAGACTGCTTTACAATATTCCATAGGTCATATCTAAAAAATCTGATTGTTCCAATATCAGTACAACATGCCTTTAGTTTTCTCTTTTTGTGCTCCTGGGAGGCCTCTAAGACTGCCAAAGAAATTTGGGTATTTAGAAATTTCCTTCAGGCTAGATCCAGCTAGAGACATTTTCACACTCTTGCCTATTCATTTCTAGACGCCCCCCAAACCCACGGCTGTCCCCCCCACCCCCGACGCCCCACAGTCCCCAAGGTTGCTGCCTGAATACCTATACACTTGGCTGGCTTCAGCTTGGGGGGTCCATGCCTTCACAAAATCACAACTCCCTAAAATTCTGTAGACACATACTTCAAAACAAAAGCCTGAGACAGGCCCATGAATATCCAAAATCCCATTCTTCAGAATGACTACTTCATTTTCAAAAAGGAAAGCAAATTTTCTTCAACAAAACCTAGGAATACAATCTTATTTATAAACAACCTCGTGCTTCAAGATGGGGGGTGTCAGTGGTACTGAACATCTCTTTTAAATGATGATCTGTCCAGTTTTCTCTTGCAACTCTAATCACTACAGCGTCCCCATTCCCTTGGAAAATGGGGTCTTAGCACCAGGCCCAGATTTTTCTGGAGCATGCTTGCCAGGAGTGATTGCTCCCCTGTTGAAAATAAGCACAGCTAGGGCCATTTTAGGGTTCTCCCAGTGGAGGCACACCTGTCCCCAGCCCTAGTGTTTGTCTGAAGGGGGCAGCAGCATGGGGAGGGGATGGCCCATCCACAGAGTCACTTACAAAATAGGTGAGGAGCAGGCAATGTGTTTGTCCTGCAATCTTAGAAGAAAAGTAAACTTGCTGTGAAGGACATAATTTTGTTTTGTTCTTGAACTTTACACAGCCGTGTTGGGCTCATTTATCAAGACAGCCAGCCCTTGGACACATACCTCCTGCACAGGAATGCATTCCATGGTGACTGCAATCCCTGCTGCCACTGAGAAGGGTTTAAGATACCACTCCAGTTTAAGTCCTTCGGTAGAAAGGGGAGGAAGCTGAGTTGCTGATTCTGTCTTAGCAATCCCTGTGTTTGCAATACACAAAGTTTCCCAGGGAGCACAATGCCTCATTTCCTAGAAAAGGGGATCTGGATGACACACAGGTGTTTTAAGCATGAAAAATTTCACCAAAGCCTTTTAATGACATTTGAAAAAGCTAAAAAGCAGTGATTTGCTATTTTTCTTCCTCGGGGATGGCGGAAACAGTCCTCCAAGTAGGGCATCATACTCCGATTTCATTTCAGGGTTTAATTTGAAAACCAATAAGAGAAGAATGTAAATGGATTGCTTCAAGCCACAGATATTTCATACCCAAGCAGTTACACTGGCTTTCGTGAGAATTTGTCTTAGCTGTGAAATCAATTGTCACAGACTTAGTTCACAAAAATATAACCAAATCATACTTGATTTCTGTCTAAGTGCGGCTGGAGAATCAAATAAATCCAACCATCAGGCAATGTGGGTTCCCCAGTCTCTTTTCAGGCTGCCCTTTGAAAGCATTTTCCCCTCTCCTCTTTGGTGCACCTAGATTTCCTAATGATGTTATTTCAGGATCAGAGGGACACTCATTAAGGGAAAAAATGCAACTGTGAGAATCGGGAGACTGTTGTAAAACTCAGGATGTGATAACAGATACCTTTGCAGTGAGGAATTAGTACAAAGAAAGAGAAAAGACTTGGAAGCAGAGTTCTCTGATTCAGAGATCTAGATTTCACAGCTTTCAAGATAGAAAGTCCTTTTATGTACTCTGATACAACTCCTCGATGGGGAGAGCACAGAGTTTGTCTTTCTAGATCAAGAGGGAAATCATGTTACTGTCGTATTGTGAACTCACTATCATAACTCTGCAAACATCCTCAAATCTCCATCTTCTGACCCACATGATATGAATTGTTCCAACAGAAACAAGAACCAAACACTTCTGAACTGAAAACCAGAATCCACTCTCTGGCTCTCCATGCTCCTAGCTTCTCAACTTTTTGCACATAACAGAAAACCTGAAGTCTGTTGAAGCTCTGCTAGAGCTGAAGACATGAAGATGGAGACAGCTCAGTGTGGCTCAGGACACTGTGAGTGGCAGAAGTAAAAGCATGAGAACCAAATGGAGACAACTGATGATGACATATCAACTCCCTGTTTTAACTTTTTTTTTCTTAAAGGACAACGTCATGGGATTCTGTTCTAGTCATTCAAACAAATCCCCTTTTTACAGTTTGTATATAACTGAAAATTCTCAGGTTCTTACTCTGTAAATGGAAGGTTTATTTTTGTGCTCAAACTATTTCCTCTAAGTGTTTTCATCTATTTTTCCATTTTCAGTTCACTTTGATCTGAGGCCTTGGGCATCTGGAGTTTACCTACAGAACACTTTTTATTGGCAACTGGCATTATTTATATCTTCTCCTTATAACAGAGAATAAAAGTTTGATACATCCAGCCATTCACTCATTCATTCATTTTACTGAGTGCTCATCATAATAGACCCTGTGTTAAGACACTAGGAATGGAGCACTGAAGAGGCCACTCATAGCCTCTACCTCCTGAAAAACTATCTAGCAGTAGAGACAGGTATTGAGGACATGATTAGACATTCATTTATTTATTTCTGTATTAAAAGTTAAAGAAATACAAGGTGTTGGAAAGCCTTCTAAACACATTCCATCACTCAACCACATAGGTTAGGTGTTTATCCCAGTAATACCTCCTACAGCTGATCATCACCAATTTACTAATGAGCTATTCTGATCAATGTATCAGCTGTCACATGATCTCCCATTTAGCAAAATTTTTTTTTGTTTTGCTACTAAGAATAAAGTATGGAGAAAATCAAACCTTTATATCACATCTGAAATTACAGAGAGGATACAAAGAACTGGATAAATCAACTGAGCTCTATTTTTTTTTATCCCCACACCAGATACTCATCGTTTGAGTACATTACAGGCACCTCTATCTAAGTAGAAAGAGGACTCACCTACACTCCTCAGGAAAATGCAGAATTTTCACATTTAATGACTCAGCTTGGCTGGAAAGACAGGTTCTAACTGAATTATATGATAAAGAAAAATTCTCTTGAATCAAGAATATTCAGAAGATAAACAATTTTCACTTAGTGAATGAGGCAAGAGGAAATGTCTGAAACCTCTTTTGACAGAAGATAGGTGAAATAACTTCTCCAGGTATAAGTTTAGTTCATGCCTCACACACAAGTTTAATTATACTGTATTCCTTATACAACATTTAATTTCCTAGTACAAAACACTACATGATTTCATGCTACTGAATTTACAATAAATATGATTTTCTGCCATCCCTACTTATGGGAGAATAATTGCTTCCCTTTTAATATAGATCTAAACCTCCACCCATATTCAAATGAGACAGTATCTTTTAGAGCAGGCATTGTATATCACCCTATGTCTACCATATTTGTTTCATTAAGCACTTTTCCAAACAAAAATTCCACGTACATCTTAATATAGAAACATAGCTATAAAGGTATGTAAATGGAAAACTTGACTCCAGTTCCTTTCTAGCTCACAAGTGGAAAAACATACCACTCAACAATGAGAATAAAGAGCCATTCTCTTCAGAATGCCTAAAGAGCGCACACTAGCTCTAGTACAGCGATGTCTGACATTTATTGAGTGTCGGGAATGTCCTGGGGATGGAGTAGAGTAGTGAAACGTCCTAAAACCACTTTCTGTATAAAGAGGGGGAGGAAGCAAACTGGAACACTTGGTGATGCTGATAAACCATATCCTGAATGGGAGCGCCAAAGCAGTGTTAAAGAAAGAATGCCTTATTTGAAAAGAAAACAGAGTCGGACAACCCCAAGGGGTGCTCACAAAATACCATGTGACTGCTGGACAACCTCCTGGACAGACACAGATCTCTGCTGGCTACCAGAGCTGACATACCTTGGACCAAATGGGCCTTAGCATGACCTTAAAAGCATGGACCTGCCTGCAGAGAGCAAAGCCCAGCACAGTGAAGCCATTATCTTAACTTGCTCTTACCAGAGAAAACCTGGCCTTCCTAACAAAAGCAACGGAACAAAAAAAAAAAAAAACTGGGAGGACATTCCAATCCTTGGTTCAGACCCTGCTGTAAAGAAGTTTAGGAATTGTTTAGTTTAAGAGTTTTGAAATCCTATGGGGATGCCATGCATGTGAGGACAAAGAATCTCAATACGTCAGTCTCCCCTGCTATCTAGGGTACCCACTCTGAAGGGCCCAGAGGATGGGGGTTGCTTATTTCTTACCTGGAGCTTTGTAGGTTAAATCACCTAGGTGTGAAATTCACTCTCCTCAAGCAGTGAAGTCACTGGAGTTAGGAACAATTCCTTCCATTTATAAAAATCGTAGCACTAAAACACTGTTTAGAATGGCTCAGAAATCTGGTCACCAGACTTATAAATATCGTATTAATTCAGCAGGACACTGAAGGCTTGTTAAAGAAGGATGTTAAATGTATCAGTTCCCACAGACCTGATGACTGGGATGGTGGAGTAACTGCTTTATACTTTATAGTGGAAAGCTGAAACAGCAACTGAACAAGGCCTCATGAATAACACTGGGGTATGAGCAGGAGAGGTTTCAAGAACTGTAGAAAGGGTGCCAGTCAGTTCCACGTCCAGTTATACAAATGAGACTCAATGTGTCCCATGGAAACCTCTAAGACCTAACAGCAAACTGCAATACCTATATGAGTTTCAATCTCTCCATTGCTGCTCTTGTAGGAACAACTCCAGTGAAAACCATAGGAGGATTCCTGTTCCTTGGTTAATATTAGGAACTATGATATCAGAAAGCATCCTGGATGAGCAGACATCAAACCTGGGTTTCCAATTCGGCTCTGTCATTAACTCTATTGATGACTGGGAGAAGGTATTTGATACATGTGTCATCTCCCAAACCTGTGAGGTAAGGAGACAGACAAGATTATCTCTAAGATCCCAACAGCTCTAAAAAACCATGACAACTATAAACTTACATTGGCATGAACCTTAGTGCTTATGTAGGGACTCTTAGTCTGAAACCAATTCATCTCTCTTGGGTCTACTGAGTGGCTGAAAGAAAGTGATCTGAAATATTGGTGGTAGAAGACAGGGATGAAAAATGCAAAGCAACAGAAGCATTAAGAAAATGTCTTCTAAACTAATGAAGGATACATTCATTTAAAAGTAAGGAAAGAGAACTTATAAGATCTTACATAGGAAGAAGAAAATAGGAATCTCAGAATCAATAATAGGGCGAAGATTATCATTTAAGTAGAGTCAATGGAATTATACTAAACATATGGGCTTTTTGATAGGTATCTTTACATATAGAATATTAAAAAACATAAATTTACTGGGTAAGTCCAGTTCATTAAACCCTATGGAAACAAAAAAGGAATGTTTTTATGCCTTTCTTTACTGTGGCTCATCTTGCCTTTGAAATTAGTTTCTTCTTGTCCAGAAGAAGCTGGCAATAGATTAAACACACTTCCCACCCATTTGCTTTGACTAATACTATCCCTCTTTGGATCCCTCTTTCTATTTCCTTTCCATCCATTCATGCCAAGACCCAATGAGAGTCACCTTTTCTGATGCTAACTACTACTTGTGGTTAAAGCCTCTGCTCTCTGGCAGTCCAGCACCTAAGTACTAAAATGCAACACACCACCATAATCTGGTTAAATGTCACCTTACTCATTAAAACCCATCTGTCCTATGTATAATGTCCTCTCAACTAGACTTTTTTCTTCTTTTTTTAAATCTCTTCATTGACTTATTATATTTTCTGTTTTAAGATCAATGAAAAATGATTGCTGTATGATAGTTACAGGGACTATATACATTATGCAAAAGAACATCACATCTTATTTTTCATTTAGAGGACCCATATGGACATGAGAGATGAAAATACAGGGATATCTTATAAATATTATGGACTGAACAACAGAATAAATATATGTGTGTATATATGAGAATAAATGAGAAAGCAGAAAATGATATCTGCTTCTCTCTAATTGGGACCTAAAACATCCATGCCTATAGACACAGAGAACCCCAGGTTGGACCTTCCAGTTCATTTGATCCCAATTCTCACTTTTCAAAGGAAGTCAGGAACAAAGTTTTATTTTCTGTTTTTAAAGGAAATGTACAGCAGGAATGAAGATGAGTAGGCAGACAGAAAGGAAAAGACATTATGAAGAAGCATTTTATTTATTTTTCTATCCTGATTGTTTCCCCTGCCCCCCTGCCCAGTCTTGAACCAGGGACCTTGGAATGTGTGAGGACTAAACCTTGGTGAATGAAACCACTAGGCCACTATGGTGTGTTGAAGTTACTGGGTCGTTTTTTTTTTCAACTTCTTTTTTTTTCTCCCTTCCCCAAGTCAGGCGTCAAACCCAGCTCCTAGGGCTTTTACATGACTGGTACTTTAGCCACCTAAGCCACAGAGGTGTGCCTAGGGACAAAATTTTGTTTCTACAATCTCCCAGTAATTTGCTTCTTTTGGACCAAAGTGGCAGAATGGAAAATTTTAAACCCTTTCCTTCAAGACATCTAGAAGTGTTTAAAAACATTGTTTTAAAAGCCAAAGCTTACTGTCAAATAAAAGAAATTCTTCAGAGTCCTCCCAATAAACAAGAAGAAATTCATCTTTTATCACATTTGCCAGTGAACAGTGTTAATCTCAGTGCTCAAAAGACTAGGATTTTAGTGGCCAAAACAGTATGAGACTTATGTGAGAGATAGGACTCTCTACAGGTCACATCCTTAGAAAAAGGATGAACTGAAAAATAAAATCTTGTCCACTAGCAAAGAGAGAGACAGGTGAGTTTGCTTTGGCCTGGTCACAGGTGAAGAGAACATTAGTGAATTGGAAGATAAAACTAAAGAAATTACCTAAAATGAGGCACAGAGTTATACATATGCAGTAGAGTTAGATATATGAAGAATAGGATAAAATGGTCTAGTATATGTCTACTAGGAATTCTAGAAGTAGAAATAAGAAGGAATAGAGAAGAGAAAAAAGTCATAGAGACTATGATATACAGTCTTTCAGAACTTAAAACCATGAATCCTCACGTTAAGGTAATAGAGAATTCCAAGTAGGAAATATACAAAGAAATATATACAAACACATCATATGAAATGTTAGAATTCCAAAGACAATAAGGATCTTAAACTCAACCAGTGAGAAGATACAGATTACACATAAAATGGGATAACAATTAGAATGGCAACTGACTTCTCAAAGAGGATCTGAAGCAAGAATAGAGAGGAAGAATGGTTTCAAAGTTATGAGAGAAAATAGCTCTCAAGGCATAGCGTAAAGTCAAACTAAAATAAAATAAATATCCACAAGAGAGGATCAATAAAATAAATAAATAAAAACCTGGTTCTTTGAAAATAAAACTCTGGGCAAGCATGATCATGGAAAGAAAGTCAGTCTTAATATTAGGGGAAAAAAGGGGGTGAAATTTCAAATATAGCAGAGTTTTAAAAAAAGAACATTATTGGTGTACCCTGATAGAACAGTGGTTAAGTCTGCCATCTCCAGTCGAGCACAGTCCACATACACCCCAAGGACCGAGGTTCATGTCCCAGGACCCACAGAGAACAACTTATATACACAGCTAAAATAAGTATATAATAAAAATGCTTCTTCCTCCTGTCTCTTCTTGCCTGCCTACCAATTTGCTTTTATTGATGCCTGCACCTTTCCTTTAAATAAAAAAAGAACATTACTAACATAGCTACTTGATTACTAATATATTTTAAAATATATAGAATAAATAATTACCTAGAAAAAATACAATTTGTTCAAATTAATTCCCAGGCAAAAAAAATAAGGAACCTGAACAAATCTATAATTAATTACATTAAATCATTAGTTAAAAAGCATATTTATATAACCACATACCAGGGTTAGATGATATTCTGGGTGTGTTCTAACAAATGATCTCTATTTCATCAAAGTCTTCTAAAGAACAATAAAGTCTTATTCTCACTTCCATTTATGAAGCTAACAGAACCTTGATGTGAAAATGAGGGAGGAACACTGGAATCCTCGTGGTGGGTGTGGTGTGAAATATAGACTGAGATGCAATTTCAACATCCTAAGTGGAATTTACCATAGCAAACTAAAGAAATAATAAATATTAGTATTAAGGAAAAGACATAACCATCAGAAGTTACTGCATTCTTATACACAATGAGAAAAAGAGAAGAAAAAGAAAACAAGGCAGAGATAGTACAGAAAAGGACACTTAAAGTTCAGCTTCATGAAGAAAATGCTACCTAAATTAAGTCAGGAATACATAGTAAATAATAATACACCGTGAGTTCTCTAGGCTTAATCCCAGGAGACCAAGGATAGTTTAATCCCATGAGGCCTATTAATCTATTTTACCACATAGATTAAAAAAGAAAAACCATCCAATCTCTGTAGAAGCAAAAAAACATACTTGATAAAATTCAATAACCACCCATGATTAAAAACAAAAACAAAAAAAACTTAGTAAACAAGAATGCCAAGAATCTTTACCCAATAACAAGTACCTCTCAAAATGTGCGTGGCCTTTTGAAAGAATTCTCCTTAAAATTAAAAACCAGACAAGGATGCCCACTTACATTTGCCATTGTACTGGAGACCCTTGTCAGTGCAAAAATAGTTGAAGGTCATAAAGGTTTCCCAGGAAAAGACAAAGAAAGCCCTGCGGACGGGGCAACCTGGAACTCAAGCCTCTGAGAAGTCTCTGAAGACCTCACTACTCTGACAACTCCAGAGTTCCTTGAATACATGAATGTTTAGAAGTGCAGAGTTACCTTATGTCCTTGTCTTAGGCTCTCTTTAAAATCAGCTCAAAGAGATTTTATCTAAAAAGACGGTCTACCGTAGTCTTATTTTTGACACTGTATCAAGCCCTTTTACAATGTGGACTTGCCAGGTTGACCAAGGAGGCAACTTCAGTTTAACGTCCTATGTGGTGGTCACACTTTCTACTCTGTGTCCAGGTTGAACGTATCTCTGAAAACTGCATTAGTCCCTCCCAGTTCTCCAGGGCTCCGAGGAAGGTATGGAAACAGCACCAAGGCTAGCCTGAGGACCAGGAGACATGGCTGCCTCTCCAGGAAATCTCTTTGTTCTTGGTCATTTTCAGTGCTTTATTTTTTTCTTCCACAAGCTACTCTCGAATATCACCTCTTTTTAAAAAAACCCATTTCAGTATTTGGTAGAGAGTTGTATTTAATTTTCTTTCTCTTTGACTCTTAAGATGCTTTGCTCATGTGGTTTTCCAAGTATTTTTGTATAGTGAGTCACTGTGAGCAACTGGCTGGGAATGTACCAGGAAGGTTTCTTTTGCTCTTTTGATTTATTGTGTGATTGACCCTGGGCCAGTCATTGAACCTAATCAAGGAACTTAACTCACTGCTAAATAAAGATAAAAGGCCTGGAGAGAAGGGTTAAAATTAGATCTCCAACACCTAATGACTCAGTTTCTTAATAACTGACTTAGAAATTAATCAGCATTTTCCCTAACACTTTCAGCTGGAAAAAACAAAACAACCAAAACTCCTTTATTCATCTTCCTGGTAGTTGCCCTTTGACAGAGTCTGCCCTCTATCCTGTTCTCTGTGACTTCTCCATGAGTTTCTTTAAATTTACTGCTTACTTTCAGAGAACATCCATAGTACTTAATGATAATCAGCCCCAAATAAAGTCTGCATATAGTAGGTAAGGAACAGTAAGGGAAAAAAAAAAAAAAGTGAAAGAAACAGGAGTGGAAGGAAAACTGAACTCTGATGTCGAAGTCTGACTCACATTTAAGCTCTCCCAGTCTCCAGGGTACTAATCTTGTGACATTACAAGAGAGTCCATTTAACCTCTCTGAGCCACATTTTCTAATTTATAAAATGGCAACCATCTACTCATATCTTTCCACCTCACAGGTCATTGTTAGAAAAAAAACAGCCAATGAACATAGACAGAGCTTTGGAAAATTGTAGTGTATATTTGTGTTCACATTATCTAAACAATTCTATTCACAGACAGAAGCATTTAGCCATAATGTATATGAGGCCTTAAGTGATATCCAGCCCTGAGAGACAGATATTCTTAAAAATTACCACTGAATAAATTGTACATATGTAAGCAATACATTCAGGACGGAGGAAAACTCTAATACAAAGTAATTTAAAGAATGGAGGCCACATGATTTTGGTCTCTGCTGGGAAAGCAGAGAAAATGCTAATTAATATTTGAAGATTCTTCTGACTCCAGGTTTTAATCTTGTGAATCCATAACCTGTGGTGGAAGCTAAAACTACAAAATAAAGGAAAACTGAAGAGTTAATTTTCAAGGTGGGATCAAAGAGATCACTGCAAATACAATCTCTGGATGAAGCTGAAGAAATTCAAGGGAATAAAGAAATGTGAAGTCAAAAGTTGCTTCGATTTCTTACCTTTGTTCTGTGTTAAAGAGTGCAAAGATGTGTTTGCTGGACATAAAACTCTTTTCCACATCCCGAACTTTCAGGTTGTCTAAGGGAAGCATATACTTCTTTTCTTTTTCCTAGAAAGAGAGCGAGAGAGAGAAAATGAATTAACCTTAATAGAAGACCTTGAAGCTAACCAATGACAACACACCCAACAATGGCGACACATTGGCTAACAGGGGAGCACACTCATTCAATGCTATCACTGTCATACTATTTTGATACCAGGTACAAAGGAAGAAAAGCTGTCTGAGGGAAGAGACTCCATTGAGTCTCACCACGTGGGTTGTCAGAAGAGAGAGGGGCGGGAAAGTATATAGGAAGGAAGGGTTGGACGATGGAGAAAACACATGGTCCTCTATCCTTTCTTCCTCATGTGGGTCCCTTTAGATGTTTTCAAATGTTAGTTTGATATTAAGAATTTAGCCATCTGTTAATATTTAACAAAAATGTTCTGGTCCTAATTCAATGAGAAATGCCAGATGGATTTCATTTCATATTTTATTTGCAGCCTAAGCAGTTTTGATGGCCAGTGCTGGCAGGATACTAGAAGCACAGGGACCCTGGTATGAAACACCCCCTGTAAATTGTGATAAAGCACAGAACACACTTCTCTCATTTGGGTCTAGAATAAAATGAGGGACCAACGGAAAAAATTCTCTAAAATGGCTACACTCTTTGAAGAAATGTTGAAAAAGGACTCATTAGAAATGAACTGATAATAACTAGAACAAATTTTTCTTTTAAATGAACAATTCTTTAGGAAGAAAATGGACATAGGGGGCGGTCTGCAAATGGACCAAATTAGTGTTAGTAAAACATACAGGATGCCAAAGATTTATTAGAAACATTTACTTCTAGAGACTGGCCCAGGGCACTATTATCATATCTAACAATGCCTAACCACCAGTCTAACAGGAAAGGGCCAAAGAATCAGTTAAAGAGACTTAGTCAGTGTCTATTACTGGGGGCATTTTGGCCCAGCCTATACCTCTGGGGGTTAGTCCTGAGAAAAAGCAGGATTAGGCTCTAGGGGAGGGAAGTGTGGAGATTTAGCTATGAGTTTTATTAAGCAACTATTACTGTCTGTGGGAGATGCATGCAGTGTACAGATAAGTGTAACATAAGCCTTTCTGTTCCTGAAGTTTTTCAGCAATCCCAAGAGATCTGTGGCTGGACTGAGTAAGCTGATAGGGGAAAGTTGGGCAGATCACGTTGGAATATGGAGGTAGAGAGAAATAAGATGACTAAAGAAGCTGAAGGAAGCTGGTTAGAGAACAAAACAGTTACCCTACAGACAATTTCATCAAATAAAATGAATAAGAACACATAAAAGAAATTAAATGAGAGTGAGAGAAGCCTAAGATTCCAAGGTTTGTCATAAAAAATCATCATGGAATGCCCTTTGGTTCAGGTGGCTGAGACTCTGGTGTGTAGACCATGAACAGCCCAAGGACCCAGGTTCGAGACCCAGAGGTGGGGTGAAAAGTCAAAATGAACAACCAAATAAAGATGTTTCTTCCTTCTCTCCCTTCCTTCCTCTCCTAAAAAATAAATAATATTTTCATCATATATTAACAAATAAGAGGATATTTTAAATAGCAAAATGCATCATAGAAGCAGATATAGTATCACAGTCAAGTCTGACTTGTTTGAAACACATGTCAGACATTTTAGGACAGAATCCTAAAAGGCAAGATGATAGAGTGAATGAAAAGCTGTCCAACACATAATTAAATGAAAATGCTTGAGATCCAGGAATATTTTTTTCTAATGGACATTTTTTGATACCCTAAATTTAAGCAGTCAGATTGTCTTTTTAAATGCACCATTCTATTCAACATTTTGAAATGATGGATTCACTTTTTATGAGAAATCTGTATTTCATTGTAAAGAGGGAACACAATGTCCTTGGCGTGTTTTCTACAGAAGAAGGTTCCCTTTTATACTGCATTCTTTAGCATATAGTGAAGACCGAAAATCCAACAAGTTTACGTCAGATATTAAACATTAGAGAAATATACACAGATGCAAACAGGGCAACATGAAACTGTAGCTTCACTTCCAAAAATCCTAAATGCCATGTAGTCAAAGTTTCTGAGAACATATTGCTGAATTACTTCATAATCAAGAGTTTTTAAGGCTGACAAAGGAAGAACAAAAAGAAGATGCAGGCTGATTTATTTAATTAAAATTATAAGTCAAATGGAGAATTAAGTGAGACAGCAACTCTAAGCAATGAGACACAGATATTTGAAAAATTCTTGGTGCATTTGGGAAAAAAAAGATGTTCTGCTACAAGAACATGCTGAATATGAAATAACTAAAATAAACAAAAGGACATGCAGAATTATCATTTCCAAAACAGTAAGTCTTATAATCATCTTCATTGAGACATTTGCTACAAAATCTTTGTTAGTTCCATTAAACTGCCTAACAATGCTCTCTGCCAAACATGGCAGCCACCAGCCACCGGTGATTACTGCTCATTAGAAGTGTAGCTAAACTGAAATGTGCTCTAAGTCTTAAGTATACTCTCAGTTTCAAAGACTCGGTATGAGAAAAATGCAAACTATATCATTAATACTTTTTACATTGTAGATTACATGTTGAAATGATCATACTTTGACTATACTGAGGTAAATAAAGTATTACTAAACAAAATTTCATATGTTTGCTTTTACTCCTTTGAATAAGATTGCTGGACAGCTTAAACTGACATATGGGCCTCACATTAAATTTCTATTGACAGTGCTAAGCCCCATGCACTTATCATCACTTTCTTTCCTTCCATCCATCCATACAATATTTTCTCTTCTGACCTCCTTGTTTCTGCCATCAGATATATTTTCATTCTCCCAATCACCCAATCTGCAACTTCATTCTTATTTTTGATGTACTGTCTTCCTTCGCATCCTTTATTACATCAAGACTGTGTCGTATTGTGTTTGAAGCATATATCAGAGGTCCCCTGGTCTGTCATTCCCACTGCATTAGTCCCGGTCCCCAACATCCCACAACAGGTGGTCACGTATGGACCCTATCCAGTCCCTTGCATTCTAATTCTTCAAACATCAGCGGGGAGAGCAATTTTCTGAAACTACTCTGTCAAATACATCAAGGTCTTTTAAAACTTTCATGGCTCTCCATCATATATGGAAAAAAATCCACAACACTCCTTAATGTGACATTAAAAAACACCTAAAATTGGTCCAATCCTGATTTGCCAAACTCTCCTTTACCCCACCACAAGCCTCCATTTCAATCAAATACGCCTCGGCCAACAGTCTTCTCCCAGCTTAACATACCCTTCCAACTTCTCCCTATGATACCAATATTTATATTTCAGTCAAGCTCAGCTCCCCTTTCTGTGCAAAATGTTGCCCCAAGCTTCTGACTCTCACTTCCTTATCTCTCTCCTTTCATTTCATACAACAGTCATAGTTTATTCTATCCATTTGGAACTATACCTTATGTAAACCACCCTCACCTTATAAATGCATTACATTGAAAAATTTGATTGGAGGTTGCCCACTTGGAACACAAAATACTCCTTTAATTCCATTGTGCAAGCAGGTTACACCTTTTTAAAAAAAATTTGTAAATAAATAATATAATATTTTAAACATTTTACTTGAACAGATATTTTCGAAGAAGCATTTGTAAAATTCTAGAGAAAGGTTGTTTTGGAGATTCACAAAGGAACTTCTGCATATTTTCATAAGCTTCAGAGGTTGATGTCACTGACTTGACACATTTTATTCACTTTTAAACACAGCCCTTTTTCTTTCTTTTGTAAAAGACAGTTACCAGCACTATGCATAAGAAAGGATGCCTTTAATGTGTAAAGGTGGTGTAGGTGGAAGGCACTGAACCATGAGTGGTAAAAGGCAGAGGAATCCAGGTAGACAGAGGAGGGAATTATAGGATGGCCACAGTAGTGTTAATTGACCTTAGAAGGAAATGGAAGGATCAATGTAGGAGAGTGTGGCATCTTCGCATGCCCAAAGATGACTTCTACTTGACAGAGCACCATCAATAAAATGTCATTACTGAAAAAAATACAGCGGGTATGAGGAGAGGTTGGGTGTGTAGAATAGTTCCCTCATTTGAGAAGGACTGGAAAGTCTTTGTATAGTTGTTGATCAATATGTAGAGAGTTTCATAACACAGGGGACTCTTGAGTGGCCTTGGTTTGCTGTACTACATGTAATCCTTTCTCTCACTTACAACGCAATGAAATCTTCAGGAGTAAGACCATGAGTCCTCCCTCACTTCCATCTATTAGTGTACAACATAATGTCAGTCACTGGAATTTACATAGCATATATTATAAATATTTGTTGAACTAATTTATGAATGTCTAATAACCAAAGTCAAGTGTTCAGTAAGATATATGATAGCCATATATTTAAGATGCAAATAAAAACTCCGTGAGGGGAAAATATGTGTATAATGTGCATAACTGACTGGCATTCCTTTTGACCATCAAAACTTTACAAAGTTTAGACTGATGAACACATATCTTTCTATCTAATGCTTTGTTTGTGTTGCTTTTACCTATTAGAGTCAAATGCCTTCTTCCCTAAGCGGCCTTGAAATTTATGACAAGGGTCACCTCCTGCATGAATCCAACTCTGATTATAGTATGTCATTGACCTCCTTCTTGTACAACTGTCAGCTTTTCCACAATTTCTGCCATACACTATATAGAATGCCATTTCTTATTCAGATTAAACTTGCCTCTTGCAAAAGATTCAAAGCTCCTTGAGGGCCAAGATTGTGTCATTATTCTTTTGTGTTTATACTTGACCATTTATGATAGTGCTGCATAGATAGATGCCATTAAACAAGCATTCAATTGTTGATGAGGCATCATCAGCGACAGAATTCCAGTATAATGAAGTTTCACCATTTTATTGTCTACCTTAAAATTATCTAACCAGGTGTGATATAAAAATGTATGTGGCATGCCTCTAAGATTAATTCGTAATGAATTTACAAGTGTTTTTGCTTGATAGCATAGAGTTTGTAAGGTAAAGTTTTACTAAATGATTTGGTTAACACAAACCTCCTGACTTAAGCATACAAATGTGTGACAATCCAAGAGATTCTCAAACAACACAAAACAAACACCAGCAGAGAATCTACTCTTAAGAGATAAAAACTACTATAGAGTTTTAAAAGATAAAATAAATTACACATAAAATAAATTAGATTAAAAAAGAATAAAAATGTATAAAAATGAATGGTACCACATACATTTGAAGTGTGTAATAATGGCACCAAGTATGCTTTTAAGATGTATTTGAGATATTGTGATTTATAAGAAACATCTAGTTGATCATTCAGATGACTAAAATACACTTTTCAAATATATTTGGTTTTGCTCATGGTTCCTTGCTCACTGCTCCCCAAACCCTTGAGATTTCTTGAATGATAAGAGCAAGAAGTAACTTTTGTCATCAAATTTAGTGTCTTCTCCTAAATTTGTGAAATTCCCATAGAGCCCCAAAGGTGAAATGGATATCTTATTAGCCAACCTTTCAACCACACTTGAGTTTATGCTAATGAGGAGACCTTGGGAGCTGGTTGCCAGGGGAATCAATCTTGTGACTGAGGGTCAGAATTTTCAGTCCCACCCTGTTGACCTCTGGGGAGGGGAAAGGGACTAGAGGTTAAATCTATCACCAGTAGGCAATGATTTGATCAATCATGCCTATTCAAGGAAGCCTCTGTAAAAATCTAAAAGGAGAGGATTTAGAGAGCTTCCAGGTTGGTGAACATATGGAGATTCTGGGAGAGTAACACACCTAGAGAGGGTATGCAAATTCCAGCCCTTTTCCTATGGTTTGTTGTGGTCTCTTCTACCTGGCTTTTCCTGAGTTATGTCTTTTCATTATGTATCTGGTACATAAATGTTTTCTCTGAGCCCTGTTTTTGCTCCAGCAAATTAATGGAACCTAAGGGCTGGGGTCCTTGGATTTCCAATGTATAGCAAGTCTGTCAGAAGCACAGGTAACAACCTGGCTTTGCAACTGGTATCTGAAGTGAGGTGGGGTTGAGGGTTGCAGGGAAGATAGTTTTATGGGATTAAATTCCTCATCTGTGGAATTGATGTCATCTCTGGGTAGATATTGTCAAAACTGTATTGTAGACACCCAACTGGTGTCAAAAAATTCTCTAGATGTGTGGATCAAAACCACACACAGACTGGAGCTGGGTGCTCGGAATCTTTGGTGATAATTGTCATAATTCTTCACTGGCTAGCTCTAACATTTTGAAACATTTGGAACAATATTTCCCAAGCTAATAAATAGCTAAATTAGAAACAGGTTCTGTGATAAATTAATGGAGAATATCCCATGCTGCTTCAACAAGAGCTCTCCTCTTCACATTCTCATATAATATCCGCGTATTCTCTGTTATTGCTTAAGCTATACTGTATACCTCCTAATTTGCTAAATGTCTGTTCTCCTCTGGAGAAACTGACATTTATTTGTCTTTTCTATGTAACACCACCCTGTGAGTGATGAATAGAACAGTCTTATGACACAACCTCCCTAACAATATGTGTAGACCACGTGGGTGGTGTCTTCACAACAGCCAAACAGGCAGCAGTTGAAGGAGTGCGCCACCAAGAAACTGGTCCACAGATGGCCAGTAGCCCACAGACCAGTCTAAGTTGAAATGATTCTTCGAATAAGTATGCAGAATACAGAAGACTCAGGAATTACCCCTGGGACATTCAATGATCATAATTTGCTTGTGATAATAATGTCGATCAATATTTTTCCTGAGAAACTTTTCTTTTCTCCTTGATATGTTGTACTTTGAATATTCGCAAACAGGGAAGTAGGAGATATTATCCTGGGTTTCTGGATGGGGACCAGGGCCAAGAAAAAAGTGATGCCCCAGAAATCAATGCACGCCTCTTATATTTTGAGCAACAGACACAAGAGTTATAGAAGCATTCATATTCATTATGTCTGCACCCCCACACCTCATTCTCCAAGATGGCTTTGTATAGTCCTACAGAGTAAATTAAAATTCTTCAGCATACTCAATGGGTCAACCATGGATCTCTCGCTTTCCAGGAAAGTCAATATATTTTCATTTTGCCCACAGAATTGCATCTTGTCTTTGTCTGCACTGTAGGATTTCCACCCTTTCCCAGAAATACTTTTGCCTATTTCTTACTCTACTTCTCGTCTTCTCAAAATTCTTTACAGAAGATTACTCCATCCAGCTTAGACTTCATTTACACTTTTCCTAGAAATGTTATTGGTCTCATTTTTCTGCCTTCTTTTCCTTCCCCCTTCTTCTTGCAGACTTAGTTTTGTTTTTTATTAAAAATTTTAATGATTGATTTTATTGAAGGAATATTGCATTTTTTAACTCAATGGAATCCTTAATTTTTTGATACTAAAGCCCAGTATTCAAACAAGGGTGGAGCTCTTCTGATAAAAGCAGGGTTGGGGCTCTGAGAAAATCTCCCCATTAAGACTCATGCCCTGGCCCTCATGTTGCCTGTAAGAGAAGTCTGCGACCATGAAATGGACTTTAGGAACAGACCTGGATTTCCAAATCCCTCTTCCCTATTCTGGTCCATTCGCCAGCCTTATTTCCAGGTGTTCCCTCAGTGCCAGACTCTGCCCTCCCTCCAATGTGCCTAGACCTTGACTTAACTCATCCCTCCTGGTACTTCCATCCAGCTCCCTGTGACTTCAACCTGAACAAAATATCTCTCTTAGCACCGTGGGTGTAATTCATCACATCCTTTCATTCACACAACCCCTCCATGACCTGACTAACCGATTGGGCATTTTGATGTTTTCGCCAACTAAAAGCATGCAGGACTCTTGAACCTTCAGAAGCCCCTGCTGTGGCCAGGCAAGGCCCTCAGATTTCCTCACCATTGCCAGGATTCCTCCCAGGCCAGAAGGACTCCTTGACAGGACTCCTGTGCTTGGTTTGTGGTGGACTGCTTTATTCTTTCAACTCATTTTCTTCTAAGTGTCCAAATGTTTGATCTAAGTGTGTGCATGTTCTATCTCCCTAACACCCAAGGCAAAGAGCAATGCTGTCACTATTATTGCCTTTATTGTTGATAATCATATCTGTATCTATGTGTCTATTACTCTGCAGCTATATCCTGCCCTCCTTATCAAAGCATTGACTCTTTGAGAGAAGCAACTTGGTTTGGGTTGTGTAATCGACATTCAATGAGCACGTGTGGAATGAACATGTTACTGAGTCCCTCATAGATTGACATTGTGCTTTGCCCAGATTAAGGACCCAGAGATGATGACTGACTTATAAAATAATCCAAGTATCAATGAAAGGAAAGAGGCTATAAAAATATTGAGAATACCAGAATCCTCATTCCACATGTTGTTGAAAATGAAAAGCTGGTGATTATTGCTATTAAGAAGCTATAACTATGTATAAGTATGAAGCTCATAATACAAACTACCCATCTTTTTATTTGGATTTCAATTCCCTGCTTTAACCAGAATGACATTTTGAGTAGGAAAAAGCATCTGTGAGGCAGCAGGCTGCTAGTAAATAATGCTACTCTAGAGTTTCTCTTGGGCACAGAAGACCATGGCTGTGTGTGCCTCTGCTAGGCTGACTTCGTGGACTCAGAAACCCCTTGCTAATACTCCACTGGCTTCATGGATGTCTGCTCTGCACTCCCTCAGATCCTCGGATGGACACACTGCCTGGCTGGGTTAGGGAAAGGTAGTCTCACCTGCTGTGACCCCACAGGACATTCTACTCTTCCCGGGCTCCTTCCTTCTCTTCAGAGTCCAATCTAACTTCCACCTCCTCCAAGAAGCCTGTCTACCCAGAAGAGCCCACTGGAGGGTTCCCTCCTTGATTCTGGTGGTTTTCTGGGGCAGATGTTCTTTTATTAAAAAAAAAAAAAATGAGGGAGCTTAGTATCTATTCCCTTGTATTTCCTAGTACATCTAAGACCCTCAAAATGTGGGTCCCCTCACCCCTACTTCAAAAAAAAATTGTTTTTTATAATTTGAAAGTGAAACATTAAAAATATAAATCTCAAAGTTGAATATTGAATCAGTATTAATCTTTATATTTAAAGAAATATTGATACATGAGTGTCTGTTCATACAAGTTTGGTAATGTACACGGTCATAATGTCATGTGTACTGAAGAATCCATTTAATTGGAGAATTGTGCAGTGCAGCAGGCTGATCATATGCACAGATCCCATCTCTCTCCCCAAGGCCACATTGATAATAGTAAAATAATAAAAGGCAAAGAAAATGGGAAGGGAGTAAAGAGTGGACAAAAAATGCCCTCAAAGCTTTGGAAGAGGAGCATTCATTAATTCAGCAGGCAGAAAGGGGTTATTCCTCAAATATCTATAGGGAGGGAGAATGGAGGAGAAGTCTCCCCAACTGGGTCCTGTCCTTGGAGCCACCCGGCACCTGACATGAGCAGATCATCTGTACACAGTAGTGTGAATAGTTGATGACACAGGGCCATCTCTCTCCCTATGACAGTCCATTCTTACCCCAGTTAGGCCACTGGTGGCTTATCATTACATGAAAGAAGCTTTAGACCCACAGATGTCCAGACAAGATGGACAACAAAAGCAAGGTAAAAAGAAGAGAACTTAGTGCATGATCCGCCTGGTCCCAGAATACCTGCAGCCAAATGGATTTCTCTGCCCCCAGCGAATACTGGGTGTTTGCTCTTCTCTGGGGAGTTCCAAGTAGGTAAAGTTGCCAATTGATGACATGTGCCCACTGACTCCATCGATGAGCTGTATTGCAGTATTAACCAAAGTGGACTGTGAGGACTAGCTAGGTCAACACCCATTCCAACTCCTGGTGTGTCTGAGTCCAATTTTCTTTCCCAATCTTGCTGTTACGGCTAAGGCTTCTAATAAGGTATCGTTCCCACTGATCTGATATACTCATGCCAGACTCAGAAGTGAGTCACACCAGAGAGTGACAGAGTATGATCCCTGCTGGGTTAGCCTGGATTGTGGCAGAAGTAGTGAGGCTCTGAATCCAGAGGTTATAAAAGGGGTCAGGAGTGGGCACACCCAGACAGGTGGGAAGAACATTTTCAAGGCAATCCCGATTGTGAAATTTTCTTTTGGAGAACTATTCCTGGAAACAACTTAGTTCTATAATTCAGCCTTCCCAATGGTTCTTTGAGCAACATCACCTTCTGAATAAATATTTTTCTACATGAACTTGCTGGAGTAGATTCTGTTGTTTACAACTAAGAAATCTGGACATACAGTTGTGATATCTAGTCACCGTATTTTGTTATGTCTTAGTAAAAATGAAGAGCCAGCAAATAGAAGAGCATTGACTAGCAATGTCATTACAAATAAAAACAAAACCACTGCATGAACGGGGTATGTGTGTGTGTGTGTGTGTGTGTGTGTGTGTGTGTGTGTGTGTTGGCTATGCAGTTGTAAACTTCTAGGACTTTTCACTCAAGGAGTCTCAGACCACAAAAAAATAATGTACAAGATAAAATATTACATATAATACACTGTAAAGAGAAAACTCCGGGGTAATTGAGAGGGATAGCATTTGAAAAGCTTTGCGAGAAACAAAGTTAAGGCCACACATGTGAGTAAAGAAAGAAAGAACATTTCCTGGTGGGTGCATGCTCATACACTGTTACAAAGTGCCTGGATAATAGCAGTGTACTTCCTGGGCTCAGTTTTCTCTGCTAATAAGCTAAGTACAGGCACTTCGCTTGTGTTTCATACTTTTTTGGTTACTAGGAAGGGAAAAAAATTATACTCAGCCTGGCAAAACATACTGAAAACACTTTAAAATGAGCATCTTTAAAATGCTTAATAATCTCCTTTCTTTTCTCATTTCTGGGTTCCGAAGCAACACAGCTTTTTTTTTTTTAAAGGAAAGATTTTCAGTTTGGAATAATGACTAGTGTACTTGAAAAGGTGTATGAAATGATATGGATTCCTGGTAGTAATGTGTCTCAATTCCGACTCTCTGTGGCTGAACATTTAGTTATAAAGTGGATTTAAGAGACGCCACAAACTCTGAGATTATGCTTACTTTATAACAGTCTTCAAGTGTATATTAATCATACAAAATTCTACATTTCTATATGTGCAGCCCTTTGGGTACACTTGTAATAAATAAAAGTGTTATTTTGGCTCAGCATGCCATCTATTTGTAGAAGTTCAACTCAATTAAAGTAACTTGTTTACAAAGGCATATAGTTTTTACTTATCTGAGAACGTGGAGGTCAGGAAGGCCTGTACAAATGAAAGTCGGACAATCCCCAGAACTCGGTGGAAGAATGGTTTAAGTTTTACATTTGTCACCAAGGCACACACAAAACTCAAAGGTGAATTCCCCCTTCTCTCCCCTATTGTTCGTTTCAGCAAAGAAACACTCAAAAAGAGGCAGCACTAAGGGAGTGAAAATTCCCCTGTGTTAACCATTAAGCTAGGTTTTGTTTGGGGTTTTGTTTTCCGCCCCCTCTGTTGATAACATAAGTCAATAAAGTTCTTTCTGAGAGAGAAATCAGCTGCTTGAGGACAGTCCATGTCCCTGTGTTCCAAGGAGTTGTGATTCAGATGGAACAGGGGAAGCGGCCCCTTTCCCTGCGCCTTTGGAGACTCAGCGCTAGGCTTAGATGATATCTGGCTGGACTGCTCCATGCACAGCTGGTGGTCTCTGAACCGCTATGGGGCTCAAACGCATGTCTGCACAGAGACAGGGCTTCAGACAAAGGAGAAAGACTGGAATTGCTCTTCTCCATCAATCCTCATCAGGACTCCTGCCTGCCCACTTCTTTCTAAGGGGACAGGGAAGCAGCAAACAAAGTTAGAACAGGGAAGGTGAAAGAAGGGGGTAGAGAAAAGACTGAGAAAGGGAGTGAAATGGCCTCCTCATAATTGGGAGGGCACATGCAGGCCCTCCTCTCTGCAAATCCTGAAGTCACAGAGGCCTGATCCCAGGCTCTGAGCTGCAGAGATCTTGCAGAGAGGATGCCATAGGGGCAATGCGGTCTGGCAAGGCTTATAGTTTGCCGTTAAGACACAGGCGTTTTCATGTGAGCTCTGACACTGACAAAGTGAAACTCAGCATGTTGCTTGATTTCTCTAAGGCTTATCACTACTTGGAGGTGATAATTCAAGATCTTAGGGAATAGGAGGATTAAATGCGATCATGCCATAGGGTCTCCTGATAAAATGTTTGTTTAATTTTCCTCAGGGAAATCTTTCAAGCCACCCTTTTCCTAGCAATAAACACAGTAAGGCCTTCTCTCCTCAGCACAGAAACTTATACACTTCTGAGTTATAGAATTGTGAAGGAGAACTAGAAAATTCATTGCTTATCCAGCAGAAAAACACACATGAAACAAGAACAATATCAAGCAGGAGGGCAGCGAGAAGTAAAACAATACCAATAACTCTAAACTAAGCTTTCCTACTCAGGAAGGTTGGTAAGAGACCCAGACCTGAGGGGCTGCATCTACTATCAGAGACAGAGAGCAGACTGGGCTATAAGCTAAAAGGTGACATTCATTCTGCTTCCTTACTCCCACAATGCATTGCATAGAACCCATGCAGGGAAGTACTTGGGGAGGATGTCACTGAGACAACATGGATGGCGCTGGAGAGGATGATACTCAGTGAAACAAGCAAGAAGGAGAAGGACACATACCGGATGATGTCACTCATATGTGGAATATAAAGAAAAAAGCAAAGAGATGAAACAAAAAATAACCCTTGGACACTGACAAAAGAACTATGGTTACCAGCAGGGAAGCAGGGAGTGGGAGCAACTGGTGATACATCCAGTAGACAGGGTGAAGGACTTTTGACAATCTGGTAGAGGCCTCAGTGGGCTGTCATGTATTAATGATGAGCCTACACATATGTGCATATATAATTCTGCAAATCAAAGTTAGCTCAATAAATGTTAACTGAAAAAGTACTTGGAAAGATGCAAGTCTGAAAGGAATACAAAAATAAAAATTTCAAAATTAAGTAATCATTAGCTTTTTATTACCGATAGGTTCTTATACTCAAAATAAATAGTAAGTAAATATCAAGACTGGCTAGCAAACCAAAAAGCAGGGAGGGTTTGTTTTCTTTCTCCAAATCTATTCCATTCAGGTGGCTTTGTTTCTCTGCTGGCTCCAAACGAAGATGGTCTGGGTAGATGGTTGCCTCGTTCCTAAGTCTCTCTCCCTCTGCTATCCCCCAGGAAAGCTTTCTCTCACTCAATTTGTCCAGCACTACCAAACGGATTTTACAAACCAAGAGTTGGGTGCACCCTGCTGCTGGCTCAGGCACTAAGCAAGCAGCTGAAGTATGGACCATGGAAAACCCAACAACCCGGGTTCAAGACGAGGGGCAGAGAGAACAACCAGAATAAATAAAGATGTTTCTTCCTTTCCTCCATTCCTTAAAACTCTTCCTCCTCCTTCTCCTCCCTGTCACTCTGTTCGCCTTCACTATTGCACCTTTCCTTTAAAAGAAAGTATTCTTTCTCCCTGCCTTACTTTCAAAAATGAAATAGATAAAGAGTGGAGTCTAAGTTCTAGATACTAGGAGACAATTAAGACATGCTGGTTTATGATATCAAAATTCACCTTTTCTACGTCTGGCTCCCCTAGGTTTTGTGTCCTGAATAATTATACTGATAATCACTTGTTAGTTAGAGCATTGACTCTTAACTGGTTACTCTTCCCAGGTAACATATTTGCATTTAAGGGTGGGTCCTTCAATTCTTCTATCTGAAAGGACTGAGTCATTCAAGTGCTTTAGCAACCTGATAGTAAGATCCTTGGGTTGCCCTTAATTCATCCGCCTCAGTAGGCAGCTGCCTGTTTGAGGTTAGACTTGAAAATTCTTGGTGTTTTCTTCGCCAAGTATTAAAAAAATTAATTTAGGGCAGTGCTTCTCTATCTAGAGTACCTGGATCCCAGACTCTGTAAGGTCTTGTAGAAATTAAAGGAATTATCTGAAAAAGCACTTTAAAATTAACAAATTCAAATTAACATTGAGCTCTATTTTTAGCATCTGCCTGTGTTAGCGTTTGCACCATTTAGTGGTACTTGATTTGTAACACAGTTTTGGAAGAGTAGACAGCAACATCAATACATCATTATATATGTTCCTCCAATGATATGGTGCCCTGGGTGGGTGGAAGTTTCATTCAAACAGGATAAAAGTGGAAGAAGGATTGGGGTCAAAAACACAGGGTAGCCCCAGTATGCCAGTCTCAAAAGAAGCCATGCCTGGTAGCTGTCCTGCTAAATAGCTGATTGTGTTTCCGAACAAGATATCACATCTCTCATTTAATGTTGGTCATCAGTTGGAATGTTTCAGGAATGTAGTTCTATTTAAATTTGACTTGGCTTGCTTTTTTGATATAAACAAGCATAAAGTACTTATATATTTGCAGATATTTAAAGTGAAATAATTACCTACTTATACACACTGAGTAATATTATTATGAATCAAAATTTATTTGTCTCAGAATTAATGGCTTTTCCTTTAAAGGCTATTCGCACATTATCCAAATTTGAGAAACATTGGTCTAAGGAAAGTATATTTGGATTTCTTTTTAAAAAGTTGGTATTAGTCAAAGTAGGTAGTGACAAATGATCCTGACTTATAAATAATTTGGAGCAGAGCTTAGAAATAGCTTCAATGTCTACCAGCCCTCAGCAAGACCAGAAGGAAAAGCCCAGGTCTGGCCCCCAGAACCTGGGAGGCCCAAGCATGGCAGGGTCAAACACTGGGGTCCTTCAGTGGACTGTTTTCCTGCTCCAAGTTTCAATTTCAACATATATAACACAGGGATAATAGTACTCAAAACGGAATCCTTCAACTAAAAAATGAAAACAAATAACTTCAGGGAACAAAGAAGCAATAGATGTGAAAGAATTTTCATCGCTAAGTAGGGAAAGGTACTATTTAAAAGAGGAATCTTGAAAATTTCTCAACAATATGTGTCTAATTCATACTGACATGTGGTAATTGTACTTATGTTTAATTTTTGCTGCAAATTATCTGCTTCCTTTAAGGAGCAGAGTTGGCAAATGCTGAGTTGTGCGACTTGAAAATAGAGCTTTGGAAGAACAGGGGCACCTGGGGAAACACAGGATAGGGTTGAATCCTTAACAAAAGAAGGAGTGATAAAAGGACAAGGAAGAGAGAATGCAGCAGGAAAATGGTACTGAGGATGGAGGAGATGCATTCTACTCAGACATTTAGAAGCTGGTGGAAAATGAAAACAAGAAAGTGGAGATTTTCACACCTATATCTCACCAGTGACTCACCAGTGACACAAAGAAGGTTGAATGCAGACAGGACCAGACCAATGAAGACCCAGAGCAACTCAAAGAGAGATAAACAACATAAATGTAAACATTGAGTTTTATCCCATTTTAGATAACATAATGTGGTTTCTTCTCTTCCCTTTCCTCTCCTCCTCCTCTTCTTCCTTCTCCTCCTCCACTTCCCCCTTCCCCTCATCTTCCTCTCCTTTAACCTCCTTCTCCTTTTCTTACATGTTCTAAGCTTAAATCCTTACTGGGTTACTTACAATTAAATAGAATCAATTTCTATTTCATTATTCAAAATAATTCTATTTCAATATGGAGATCATAATGATTATATCAAATGATACATCTTTAATTCCCTTATTTTTAACCTCTTTTGTGAACCAGTAATAGCATATATTTATAATCAAACTAGCATTCTCACTATATTGCCTTTCTAGGAATACTGTGCCCCCCACCACCAATAAAATACCTCAGTTCTCTAAGTATAATAGAAATGTTGCAAGACATTATTTGAGGTTCATCTGGGAAGTCTTCCTTGACAGAGGATGCGACATGTATGATTTAAAAGATCACTTGGTCATATTGTGGTGTGAAAATGTGTTAGGAGCAGAAAATGAAATAGGAGATGCGTGCAGCTGTGTAAGAATGAGACAAGGGTCATTCCCACTAGTGGAGTCATTGAGGACAGAAGTGATGGGGTATGGGAACAGGTTTTGGAGGACAGCAGTAGTTGGCAAATTATTGCCCCAAAGGCTAAATCTGGTCTAAGCTTATGTTTCTTTGGCTCAAATAGCTAAGAATGGCTTTTATTTTCCTAAATAGTTATGGAAGAAGGAGAATGAGAAGAACACAGAGAACGTGAAGAGTAACAAGAACAAAGAAGACTCAAATAAGAAGAATAAAAAGAACAAGAAGAAAAAAAAGAGTATGTAGCCTATAAAACCCCAAATAGCATTTGCCCTCTGTCCCTTACAAAAAGATTAGAATCAGCAGATCTTGAAGTCAAATTAGATGGAGGAAAGGAAGAGAGGAATGAGGGAAACCACTTAGGTGGTGGACATGCTCTCCTTCAGTCCAATCAGTCACACCCTCCTGGGCGCCTCTACTTAATCTTGTACATGTCTTTGCTACTGTACTTCTTTACTATTGTACTTATTTACTTATATGTCCGCTTCCCTTCCCTCATAGTGAATTTCTTGAATAACAGTAGTTTTTATCAATATTTACAGCACCCAACTGTGTATAACACTCATGCTTTATAACCATTGAATACAAATGAACTGATGATGACATTTAAACTCATTTCAGTCATGCTATTAATATCAACTTCCTAATGAATAAAAAGACAATTGCTCATTTTATGCGTAAGAGTTTATAAAACATTTTTTGCAGCGATCTGTTCATCACTACCACCTTATATATTAATATTATAGTAAGTCTTAGTTACAATATCCCATTATAAGAGGTTATATTTTATGTTGATTTACTTATACTGTATATAAAATTTTTGTTCTTATGCAAATTGAAATCTATCTCTTTGGGGATGACTAGAAAAAGAACAGAATGAAAAAGAGAAACTTGGCAAGGGAGAATTATGAAAAGTAAAGAAAATGAATGAAACTTAGAATGATAATCAGGATAGTTGAATTTGGTGTGAGGGCAAATAAGAGAAAAATAAAAGTATCAAAGGTGGACTTTTATCTTTTTAATATAATGACAGTACCTACTACTAATAGATAAAGAAGACTCTAAGGCATGTAGGCTACATTTTCTTAGAAAGTTAAATTTGATGTGCTGGTGTCAGGTAGAGGTATGACCTCACACCAGTGAGAATGGCCTATATCAAAAGAGACTAGAAACAAGAATATTGGAGAGGGTGTGGAGAAAAAGCAACCCCCCTTCTACTCTATTGATGGAGATGTAAATTAATGCAATCCCTTTGGAAAACAGTACAGGGATTCCTCAAAAAAACAAAGATGTATCTATGATTTGATCCAGCAATCCCATTTCTAGGCATATACCCAAAGAACACAAAAACACTAATCGGAAAAATATCTGTGCCCCTATGTAATAGCAGCACAATTCACAATAGCCAAGATATAGAAACAACCAAAACGCCCATCAACAGATTACTAGAGAAAGAAGCTCAATGGATTTCTATGAAACTTTTTTTTTAAAAAGATGAAACTGTGCCTTTTGCAACAACCTGGATGGAACTGGAGGTGATTATGCAAAGCAAAATAAGTCCAAAGTATCAGATACTTTCAATCACATGTGGAATATAAAGAAACAAAACAAATGTCATCAAACAACAAGACCTGGCTATCAGGAAGATGAGAGGAGGAGAGTAAAGGAACAAGGGGAAGAGAGAGGCTGTAAGATGGTGGTAAACAGCACTCAGATTCTGGTGATGAGTGTGGTGTGAAATGCACACAGACTGAGGTGGGAATTTAATATATTAAAATGCATATAGCAATGTAAACAAAAGAAATAATAAAACAATTAAAAATTGTGATGTGCCAATTAGACTTTGAAATGTATTTGTCCAGATGTTAGCTGGATAGGCAAGTCTGGAGTTCAGAGTTGGAGATATAATTGTTGGAGATACAGGGACTATAGATAGTATTTAAAGCCAGATGGCTAGGTGAGTTAGGTAGAGGATGTGTATATACAGAGAGAAGAGGCCCCAGATCACCCCAACAGGGAGAGGCAAAAGGGAGAAGAACCAATCACAAGAGATGAAGAAAACAGAGTCACTGAGAAGAACCAAGAAAAGAATAGGATGTGTTCTCTCATGGAGAGAGGGGTCAATTACAGTAACTAGCTGTAAGAACTAGAGTAAGATGTGGATGGAAAGGTAACCATTACATGTGTCAACATATAGGAGACTGATAACCATCTCAGGGGCTGTTTGAGTGGGAACAAAGACTCCTTGGACAAATGAGTTGAAGTGGGTTCAAGGGAGAGTGATAAGTACTATAGACAGCAAGGAGAAAGACTTACAGGGAACATTTAACCAACTCAGGCTGCAAAAAAAAAAAAAAAAAAGACTGCTGGTAAGAAAATTTCATTCACTTAAAAGAACATTCTAGGGGATTCACTCTGGATAGCGACTCGATAGGATGCACTTTCACGTTGCTCCCCAGAGACACCGAAAAAACAAACAAACCCCAAATCACCTATTTTCCTGAGACTAACACCAAGAAACAACTGGCACTTCAGCTGGAGATGGATCAGCTGAAGACTAACAGTGGATGAGGGCACCCAGTGGGGTACTGAAAAAAGTCCCAGATTTAGATTTGGGATGGAGCTCGGGAGTCTCCGGACGTGCAGTGGGGCGGAGGCTAGGGATTTTGGGACCAGCTGCTAGGGCAGAGAGAGGTGGCTTGGTGGAACTGAGACTTGGAGTCAAGGAAGGCAGACTTGGAGAGGGGGTGAAAGGAGGACCAGTGATCAGACCTGAGCTGGAGCCCACGTGGTGAAACTTTCCTGGGTGTAGCCATAAGGGAAAATCAGCCAAGGAGCTCAAACCCCTCCCACAACCATTTCGCACCAGAGCCTGGGGTCCACTGAGAGGAAATCCCACCCACCACAAATCTGCCCACTGGAAATCCCACCCATCGGATGCCCCACCACCCTGGATTACAGTGAGAAGGCAGTCCCAAGTCTCAACGCTACCCTCTAGCGCCACATCATGGGTAGAAGTGAAACTGCAGCCTGATTGCCAAACCTGGGCAAGTCAAACCTACATGCCAGGGAAACCGAACTCTCAGAAATATTAAAAGAATGCCAAATACAGCAAAAGCAGAGAGAAAGATAGATGAAATTATGGATTCAATCAAAAACCCAAGGGAAAATCTGAATACAGCAGATGTATATAAATTACTTGATGACTAATTTAGGGTAACAATGATTAGCATACTCATGGGAATCCAGAAATTAGAGAGACACTTTTCTGAAGAGGATATACAGATGGCCAACAGGCACATGAAATTATGTTCCTACTCACTGGCTATCAGGGAAATGCAAATTAAAACAATAATGAGATATCACCTTACACCTGAAAGACTGGCCGTCATCTAAAAGTCTGGAAACAACAAAATGCTGGTGAGAATGTGGAGAAAAGGGAACACTTTTGCACTGTTGGTGGGAGTGCAAATTGGTACAACCCCTAGGGAGAACAGTTTGGAGATTCCTCAAAAAATGGAAGATGGGAATCCCATATGATCCTATCATTACACTACTGGATATCTACCCAAAAGATACAAAAGCACCATCCACAGAGATGTATGTATCCCCATGTTTATTGCGGCCCTAGTCACAATAGTTAAGAGCTGGAAATTACCTAAGTGCCCAATATCAGATGAATGCATATAGAAGATGTGGTACATATATACAATGGAATACTACACCGCCCTTAGAAGAGATGAAACCCTGTCATTTGAATCAACATGGATGGAACTAGAGGGGATTATGCTAAGCAAAACATGTCAAAAGAAGAACGATACCAGATGACCTCACTTACAGGTGGAATATGAATAGACAAAACAAAGGAACAGATGAAACATAACCAACCCTGAAACATTTGCAACAGAACTGAGGTTTCCAAAAGGGAATGGGGTGGATGAGGGCAAATGGTGATGGAGCCCACTGAACAATGGGGTAGAACACTTGGTAATTTGGTGGAGGGCATGGTGTGTTGAAATATTTCTAAGAAATGGGGAACCTATACATAGGAAATTATTTTAATGTGTAAAATAACTACTATGATAAAAAATAAATTAACAAAAACATTCTAGCTCTGTTCAAATACTCTGTTAGTAATTGCTTTTCCCTACTTTCCAACAGCTTATGTTCTATATGATGAGGGGTGTGAGGTATTTAAAGCAAGTATCCCTTCCTGGAATCAATAGAGAACCAGGGGTGCCTGCAAAGCAAGCCTCTCCCTGAACGACATAGCTTTAATGAACTTCTCAAAAAGATCAGATCTGTTAAATAATAATAACAGGAGCTCCTTCTAAAGGAGGGAGAAAAGATTATAATTTAATGCAACATGGTAGGTGTGTTATCACATGCACAATTTGTCCAATGGAAAAAGTGCCACTTCTTGAGCTTGAATCCCTGTCAAGAGTATTGTGCCCCACAATACTAAAAATCTGGTTTATTCCTAGGCACAGGTCAGCATATACCATGTTCTGGGAACAGGCCCTCCGAGAAACACGTTGGCAGTCATCATCATGTGACAAGGTGAGCAGGCTCCATTTTGACTTTCCCTAGTGAGGGAATCAAAGAATAAAAGAAAACTCCAGCAACACTGAGGAAGGAAGCTTTGAACAAATATGAAAACAAAATAATAGTGCTTTCTGTACACAGAAATAGTGAATTTATACAAGAATAGGACATCCTTGCACAGAACGGCTCAGATGGAAGACCGTGGAACATACCGAGAGGAATCAGCACAAGTTGGATGAAAGCAGCTTCTCCAATCAGTTTCTTAGTTAAAAGTCTTCCTAAGAACCCCAATCTGGCATGAGAAGTGCATATTTTATGATACACTATTGTACTGTACATACAGCTCTGTGTAATAGCAAGGATAAATTCCATACCATGGATTCAATCATTCTCCCCAAATCTTTTTATTAAATCACCTGGGTTTTAAAATTCCAAAAGCTGTTGCTAGAATTAGAACCTATAGCTAAGGAAGTCCTATCCTAATTATGACTGACAACATTATTATTGTATGTGACAAAAAGAGCTCATAATCACATCTGATAGTAACCTGATTTAGCTGGGCATATTTCTTAGTCCACTATTTATTACAAGTAACTGCTACTGATATAGGCACACATAGGCACACACACTCACTAAGTAATGTCATTTGATTGTGATCTCTTACTGTTTCAGAATATGCATTTCAAGTATGTGCTTCACATCCATCTTTCCTACTACCCAATGATTGACTGGAGAGTGGAAAATATTTCTACTTCGAGAACTTTAAACATTATAGGTCTCAATACTTGTTTACTAGATGAGTGCAAATTAAATATAATGGTTGCTTGACTGAATTTATTCATTTATTAATCCCAGTGAATGCCTATGCTCATTGACTTTTCAGTTACATTTCTTCTTTAATTAAGACTAGAAAAATAATGGAAGTCTTACTTTTTGAATAGCATATTGCAAAGTCCTGGGTTTTTACAGAAATACATAAAGGATTCCGAACCATGGTTTGAGCTACTTGGGAAAAGTGTGTTGCACACTGGGAAGTGGTAGAAGGAGAGATCTTCAGTAATGACTGCTGATGGAAATGTTTTTAAAATTTCTATTCACACTACAGGCTCAACTTGTGGGGCTGTACTTCAAGTCAGTCATTAAATAAATGCAGGGTATTCACCAGAAAATACTTGAAAAATAACCTAACAAGAAATATACAGTACTTGTATAAATACATTTATGAAATTATGCTGAGGGACAAAGCTGAAATAAAATGAGAAAGATTCTGAATAGGAGTCCCAATATTTAAAGTTGAAAATTCTCCTGAAATCAAACAACTATATCATAATCTCAGGGAAATTTTTCAATACAGTCTTGTAGCTTGGTAAAATGACAATAAATTTCATCTGGCAGAATAAAAAGGTGAGAGGATTCAGGAAAATTCTAAAATGAAAAGAAATATCAAATGTCATTAGAAGGAACATGCCCTACAAAAATTAAAACTTCATTTAAAAATTATGAAATGGTAAACACCACCAGCCTGATGCAAATGTCCACTGTCAGATCTGCTGAACAGCAAAGAGGTGGAAAACAACGAAACATACCTGAGAATTGAGTTTATGATAAAGGCAGTGTTACATATCAGAATTCTGAGTAAATTGATTTAGGAAAACAGGCTTCAAATCTCTCCCTCCCCTGAAAAGAAATTTTAGCTGGATCAGAACTCAAAATCCCAGAATACTGTTTAGGTGAGGAGTTTGGTAAAATAGCATTTTAAAAACTCTTTTGCTATTTGACAGAAAATCTGAAGCTATAAAAATCTAATACATTTGAGATACTTCTGAATGACAAAATAATGGCTAGACTTGAAAATCAGATGACAGGTTGAGGAAAAATTACTGGCAACATACATATGTGACTTCATGTTAATAACCAACCATGAGGGAGAGTCTAAAAGCTTCCTTAAAAAAATCCAGTGGATGGAAAAGTGGCAAAGGAGAGTTTAGCTGTTTTCAGATGATGAAAGACAAATAGCCTATAAAGCATAAGACATGAAACTTCACTAATCATCAGAGAAATGTTCAGAAACCCCACATGCATGAGTGCAAACATTAGCCTATCAGTTATAGTATCCCATATTGACTAGATCTGGGGAAATGGATGTTTTTACACACTGTTGGTTGGAATAGTCATTGGCACAGCATCCTGGAAGAGAGGGAATGTAAAAATATCAAATGTGCCAATCCTTTGACCCAGTCATTCCATTTTCCACTTTTATAAATTTACCCTTGAAAAAAATCACATGCATGTGTGTATATATGTATATGTATGTATTATGTACATATGTATGTATATATGTATATATATACTTCAGCAAATATATATATGGAATCTTCTTGCTTCATTATTATTGGAAAATTGAAATTGCCCATCATTTGGGGACTAGCTACAAAATTATGGTTCACACTTATGATAATGACTAACATTTATTAAGAGCTTACTAATTTAAACATTTTAACATATATTTAGTCATTTAATCCCTACCACAATATTTTGGAGCAGACATATTTGCTGCATTTTAAGAATGAGCATATATATGATAGATCCATACAAAAGAACATGATGTATATATGAAACAGAGTGACATATCTCTATTCAGTGGAAAGAGCACCAAGATTTTTCTTGACTGGAAGGATAAAGTTGTAGAGTAGCATAAACAGTATAATTATTTTATATTAAATTATATCAATTCATGCATTTACACTCAAAAGAGAGATAGCTACATAAGGGTTAATAGTGAGGATTTTCCTGGAGAGTGAGATGTTGGATTTTAAAAAGCTTTGTCCTCTTGAATTTTTTCCATAGAAGTATTCTTACTTTGGGGGGCACCTCCTATAAGTGAAATCATGCAATATTTGTCTTTCTGTGTCTGGTTTATTTCACTTAGAATATTATCTTCAAGGTTCATCCATGTTTTTAAATATTGCAGGATTTCCTCCTTTTTAAGGATAAGTAATACTCCATTATACACATATGCCACATTTTCTCCATCAATTCATCCACTGATGGACATTTAGGTTATCTCATGTCTTGGCTACAATGAAAACTGCTGCAATGGACACCAAGGTGCTAATATCTCTGAGATCCTGTCTTCAATTATTTTAGATGACTAGTCAGAAGTGGGATTATTGGATCTCCTTAGATGAGGAATATAAAAGAGTGAAGTACAATGAATCAGAGAGCAGAATGGTGGTGTCAGGGTGGAAGAAATGGAAACTTGCTAACCAATAAGCATAAAATTTCAATCATCAAGATAACCAGGTTCTAGAAATCTGCCTGTAAAGCACTGTGCCTATAGTTGACAACATTGTCCTGTGTGCTCAAAACATTTGTTGAAAACAGATCTCATTTTAACTGCTCTTACTACAAATTTTTTTAAAATGTGAATATTTTTCATTTTGGAAAAAACATGGAGTTTATAATAAAGCTTTTTCCTAATTTCCCTTTGATTCCCCTAGCAAGAAATTCCTATCTCCCCCTCTTTTTAAGCCCACTGTCTATTCCAGTCTCGAAACAGAATTCTTAGTCCTTCATCTTTATTTATTTTTATTGTTCCAAGTTCCCCTGAAACAGCCTTAGAATTGCCCTGTTAATGTGCTACCAACTTGTTAATGAATTTTTATATGAAAATAGGGTAGTATGGTCATTTTAACAGTTGCTGGTTAAAGAGTTAAAAGTAAAAGCCATCAAAATATTCAAAGAAGTTTAGAAAGTCCTTTTCTTTGTGTGTACTGCCACTGCCGAGGCAACCAGGAGGGGTGTGCACCACCCAAGAAAACAGAAGAAAACAGTTGGGTGTGATGGGGGAAGG